>JAQIWI010000126.1:0-66329 GCA_034698825.1 Deuterosminthurus bicinctus | reverse complement strand
TGTGTCTGTGTGTGTGAGTGAGTGAAGGAACAAGAGTATAGGGAGTGAGTGAGTGGCTTGCCACACGTTATTATACGGCAGGGGAAGAAAATCTCTCGCTCTCTACCAATACCACCATCGTTTACTGCTCGCTCACTCACAGACACACTTACTTAACTGTTTTGCGTATACTATACAGACAGAAAGGCTGAGTGGCTGGCTGACTAGATGGACGGAAGGGACTGGAAGAAATTATATTAAAGCCTTGCCATGTATTAGTGTGCTGTACAGAGGAGGAAGATTTGTTGAGTTCCATGGTTGCTGTGCTATTCCATGGTGACTGTGGGTCCGATAGAGGCGCGACTCTGTCTCTATATACACACAGAATGTTTGCTGGAAGCTTCCAGCGGTTCTTCTTTACCATGTTATTCTGCTGCTGCTTCTTGCAACACACGCACATACTTTTGTCTGTGTGTATATTATTTGGACGAATGAAAAAATCCTCTGTGGATTCCCACCTTATAAGAGTAAAAGGAGGGAGGATGAATGAGTCAAGTGATAAAGATGGGGACATGGGGAAAATGGTGCGAGAGAAAATGTATGATGATGATGATGAGTGGAGATGAGCGCCGGCGCTTGCTCGTATATATTTCTCTTACTTTTGCTTACTTGTGTGACGAGGATTATTATTATTTGTCGACTCTATTTAATTTCATTGGGATGAATACTCAGAAAGAGAGACAGAGAGGGAGAGTTAGTGTAGTGTGGTAAAAGGTGGTGGTGTGGGATCATAAGGTCTGCCGCCTCAGCTCTTGTATAATGTACATCCTCTCTCTCTCTCCTGCTCATCATCAGGATCATCTTTTATACGCACACTATGGAAGAGCATTTATCCAAGGCAAAGGATTAATGGAACTGAGTCACTCGGTCTCTGCTATGCTGCTCTCTCTCTCTCTTTGCTGTATCTCTGGCTGGCTGGATGTTATGTGATGTTATGATGATGATGATGATGATGCGTGTCTGTATATGCTTGCTTGTTGCTCTGTGTAAATGATCTCTAGCTCTGCGGCGACTCTGTCTGTCTGTGTACTATTAGGAGAAGAATGTGTGAGGAGAGGTTTGCTAAAAGCAAGCAGAAATATATTCATAATTAAGTCCTACAACAACAACAACAACAAATAAAGATTGAATGATGATGGGATTAATGTTGAACTTGACTGTTGTGATATGTGGATTATTATTAAATGATTGTTTTAGACGAGATAATATGGAAGTGATGAGGGGGCTTATTATTGAAAGGCGCTATAGTGTTGCTGAAGCAGTAGAGCATGTGTGTGTAATGTGTGAGATGGTGGAAGAAATGAGTGAGGGGAGGGAGAAGCTCATATAAGTTGGTAATGGTGGCCTTCAAAGTGACGACGAAGAGGTTTACAAGCACGTCATTGCAAGTGGAGTATTGATGTCTGGAGTGTTGGACGGAAATGGGAAGCGAAACGTTGGACTTATATAGATCGACAAAACTTGAATTCTTGTCCTCCTCGCGTCTCCGCTCCGCATTCTCCTTCACCCTCCTCCGTAAGTTTCTTGCTCCTGTTGTTTAATATGAGGACCACTCGGAGTACAACTCCATCTGATCTGCCTTTGTCTCATGTTGAATATATATATATGTGTGTGTGTGTATGCGTAACTCTCTTAGTTCATTGTCTGGTTGCCTTTGTGTATGTGTGTAATGATTCTGGTGCGATGGTGGAAAAGGAAATTGCTCTTTGCTCAGCATCGGCAGCAGCAGCATCATCATCATCCTTGTTCCTGGTAATCATATGCATGCACATTGAAAGACAAAGCAGCTGGGCCCACATCAGGAATAATGTGGCCGAACAGTGTGAGAAACTTATAAGCACACACACACACACACGTCATTCTAATCTCTTCTTATCCACACAGACACACACAGAGAGAAACATGCATGGAACGTGTAAACACGCGATGGCAGAAAAATTCCTCAACTATCTGGTCCTCTGTGTTGCTGCTGGAGAAGGCGGTGGCGGAGGGGCTGTTGGTGGGGCGAAAAAATCGTGCCACTGGAAACTTGTGCTTGATGGTCATTACACAAAAGACTGATCGCTGGACTACTTCCTCAAGCAATGTTCAGCAAATCAGACGTTTCTTTCTTTTTTCGCAAAATAGCAGTGTCATGCTTTCGTGTAATGGCAACTAAAAGGGCATGGAAGTGTGTGTGTGTGTCTGCTTATGTGTGCGTGAATCAGTATATGTGTGCGTGTGTGTGCAAGCTTGCCTACTTCCTTTGGGCTGGAACGCAGAGTAGAGAGTTGGTATGGAGTGGTAGAATGTGACCATGCCAGGTGTGTGTCTTCCTGCTGTAGGTATATATGAGAGGGAAAGGCAGATGCAAAGTCCAGCAGCATGAAATTTTTTTTAGCATTGACTTCCGCTGGCATAGAGTTGTATTGCGGTGCGGCGTGTGTGTGTATGTACTGAGTGAGAGGACAGTGCTACAGAATCGATCAAGTCAATATCTCCGGCATGGCTTATCTCTTTCTTTTTTTTCTCTTTCAACGAGACAATCTCTTTTGAGGGAAATCAGACTTACTCTGCGGTTTTAAAGGACCAGATTCGGAGTCTTAAAGGTATTTCTTGTTCGTCGTTGTCGTCTTCGTCGTCCTTCTCTTCTGCTTCTTCCTCTTCTTCCTCACCCACACTCCTCTCTTGACTTGTCCATTGGGAAAATCTGTGCGCATTACATACAGGCGAGAGGTTGAGGAGAGTTGGCGCAGCATATTATGCTATACATGGAGGGAGCATATCAGCGTTGTCTAAGTTCCGCTTTTGTAACGTGAGAAGAAATGTATCACTACAGTAGTGGTGGTTGACGGTGTAATATCGGGATGGGGAAGATTAATCAATAGTGTTGGCTGGTGCCCGGCAAATGGTACCTATTTCATCTCCTCTTCTTCTTCTTCTCTGCCTCCTGGCTTGAGACATTGTAATGGCCTAGCTCCTTGTAGTGCATACTGACGTGACCCGAGAGAGAGAGAGTATGAAAAGGCAGAAACTATGTGGCGGTTTATTTTTGTGAAAGTGTGCATAAAACAGAGGCGGCGGGAGTTGATGTGTGTATGTGTGTGCGTGCATGCTTTTGTATCTCTTTCGCTTAGCCCCTCTCATGGTTTTTTCACGTGGATTGACGTGTATGGACATTTTGCCATAGAAACATTTGGAAGGATCTAATCAAGCTGGATTCCCATTCGGGATACAGCTGGATATCGTTGTAAATTCCTCTAGCCATTGATTATTAATGACGGCTATATCTGCTAGCGTGGACAATGTCTCTATGTGGCATATGATTTGCCCTTATGCTCGCTCGCTAATATTACGAAGCACACGGACGGATGTGAAGGCTTGCCGTGGTTGGTCTGATGTAGGGCAAGGCAAAGGACTGCTTGACATGTTGTTTTAACACACACATGCATATGATTGTTGTACACGATGATTTTATGTAGTATTACATGAGATGACGAAATCAAGAATGATTTGGGCTGACGCGTGAATACAACATAGTTTGGCTTGAGTCAAGTCAAAGTCTGTGTTTCAAAGGAATGACGACGACGGTGGAGAAGAAGGTAAAGGTAGGATGTGGAAGGATGATGATGAAGTAAAGCATTGTACAGTTTTACCTCTCTCGTCCATTGGCCTGAATACTGTAACTGTGCTTCCACACATTATTATGTTGTTACGACTGCTACTCATGATGATTATCATTATGGTATGCACATGCCAGAGCGGAGCTAACAGAGGGGGAGGGCAATTAGTTAATTGTGTATGTATTATATGGATTCATTCATAAGTTGTGTGTTTCGGCTACTGCAGCAGTGTAGTACACATAGGCACACGAGCATACAATCCTTCATGATGTGATGTAATATGATGACTGACTGGGGGAATGTAGGAATATTATTTCCACCTTTTTTGCAATTCTTGTGTTACATATATATAAACTGCGATAGTTGTTGTTGTAACGTGCTTGTCTACCTTGTGAAATCCATACTATATAGGCTGCTGTTTGAAACTAAAAGTGGCTTCATTTATGAGTTATACATGGATTCTGCATCATGTATGTAATAGAGTGGGAATTAGTGGTGGGATTTTAGGAATAATTATCACACCTGTTACATGTAATTTTAAAGGCTCACGAGTCAGCCAGTACCCAAAGGGTTTCCCGAAGTCATCATGTTTCACAGTTAAATTTATTTTTATTCTTTTTTTTTGTAAAAAACAAAAAGAAAAAATTAAGCCCTGTTTCCAAACTTTCTGTGTGTACTTTTATTTCCAGTATGCCTTCTAGTCTTTGTGAGCGGTGTAGAGTGAGGGAGAGAGAGAGAGAGAGGGAATGTAATACTATGTGTTTCAAGGATTTTTCGCATGCTTTCAATTTCATGACTTTTCCACGCATTAACTCTGACAGAGAGTTGCTTTTAGAAACTATGTGCGGTGTAAGGTTCTATGCGGATGGAGTGTGTGGGTTTATGAGCGTTGGCCATGGATTTAAAGTAGGAAGAATAGGTTTTGGAGAGGAGCTAGAGTGCGTGCGTGTGAGTGAGTGAGGCTTGTGATTGTATGAGGCTCAACTGGTCGATCGCTAACTTTTCCCCTCATCTTATCCTGATCATGGCTAATTTTCGCAGGAGCTTTCTGCTTCTCCCAAAAGCAATCAAGATGAGGAGGAAGTGGAGGAGGAAGAGGAGGAGGAGAGAGGGGGATTAAAATAGAATGCAGTTTGGATTATTTTCCTATACATCCATAGACTGATTATCACACGCCTCGCCATGATTTCCACGGATAATTTCCTTGTTTTTCCTCCTTATTATACATAATATATGTATGCGTATAGTTTTTCCCTTGGTTGACTTATAGTTAGCAGAGGTGATCATTGTGAGAGCATTCCTTGGCGGCGTGTTCAGCATCAAGCTCTACGGCGCCCTTCATGAGAATGTACTATTCGGAATGACTTGCCGGGTCATTGAGCTCATCTTTTGGAAATGCTCAGGCACATGGGGCATTTAGACAGAGAGATGATGACAGTTGGAGAAAAAGGAAAAAATAATAAGAAGGGCATGCTGTTGGCAAATTTAAGAGACATGAGGAAACTTTGTTTATGACTCACACATATCAATCTGCAGCAATAATCGTATGCTGATCAGTAGTAGCAAGCAGCATGTTTAGGAGCAGTTGGTGCGATTTGTCCTGTTCAAGTGTCGCGTGGAAAGGGAGGAGTGAAGTGTGTATGTTGTCAACTTTATGATCTTTTGCTCTGTTTGTTTTAGGAAGTGGAAAATGTGTGTAGATTTTTAGTCGTTTATGTACTTGTGTGTGTGCATACGAATGAGGATCAGGTGCGGGTTATGTGTGTGTGTGTGTGCGTGTGTGTGTGTGTGTGTGTGTGTGTGTGTATGTGTGCGTGAAAGAGAGCTTTCAGTTAGCACTCCTGTTCCTAGTCACAGACTGACATGGGTGGCAATGTATTCTCAGAGGATAATGTTGATTTAGAACTATTGGGATTCCAAAGTTCTTCTGGTTAATGTTGTGAACTTGTCAAGATGCATTTTAAGATGCAAGTTAGGAGGTTTATATAGACGGAGAGAGCTCGAGATTGTCGTGTGCACTTGTATATTTTAGATGATGGTGGCGATCGGTATTTGGTATACATGGAAGGCTGCAAGAGAGAAGCGAAAGGGTATCCACGTGCTTCTTCCCTCTGTGAATGTGATAATTGAAAGAGAGAAGGATCTTTGCGGTAAATGAGGCAATGGAATTTAGTTGTTGTTTATCTTCGTGTGTACAAAATGGCCAACTCTCTCTCTCTCTATGTCTCCATGGCTGCAAGCTCCCGTCATCTGAATGCATGAAGGCAATAAGATGTAATAATAATCGTTTAGTTAGTACGCTTAAGAAAGGTAACTACGATACGCAGTGGGACAAGTAGCAAGGTGATGGGTGAAGTGGTGGAAAAAATTCGATAATCTCGTATATATTTCTGTGACTACCAGTGGCTGTTAGAACATAAACAGAATGTGGAACAAACACATGTAACATGCTACGTACAGTATATTTGTTTGTGCACGGTAGTGAAGTCACGTTGTTCGCACGTTGCTCAGAGTGCGTAGTAGTTTAGGAGTAGCCTTGGTGTGCAATTGTAATTCTTGCTACCTGCGGATGATGTCGTAATCTGTGCAATGTGTAGCTTAGTAGGATAATTATGATGAGATGAGAACGTGATGGACGGCGGCAAGAGAAATTGAAATGATTTTGATGCCAGTTTTTTCCACCTTAATACTCACATTTGCTCCTTTGCACCACGCATTTTACATGTTGGAAGTCCGTATATTATACAGAGAGAAGATGTGGGGTTGAGCACAGCACCGACGGCTGACTGAGCTTGTGCAACAGCAGTAGCATTGCCGTCAGGCACTTGGTTTTCATGATTTCTTAAACGTCCTTAGCCACACACACAGATGGATGCATAGGTGAAATCCGGAGAATAACAATGGCGGTAGCTATGTTGCACACACCTGCAAGATAGCATAAAATGACGAGAATTTTCAGGTGGTTGAAGAAATGCAATGATTGATCAGTTGAATGTTGATTTGAGATTTGTGTGTTACTGGGGTTTGAGAATGGAATTGGGATGGGTGTGAGGAAATTGATACTTACTTGGGTTGGGACGGGATTGAAATATGTGTGCATAAATTGGGCGAAGGAGAACGGTTCCTGTCGAAGGGACTTTGCCACCGCCACCAGGCAGAGAGTAATGGTATAATTAGTCTGATACTCGACTTGATTAAATGACGCGACAATAATTATTCGGCTGTCCGGTAGAATTTGTGGTTATGTTGGCAGTTCGTATACACGATTCACGTGTTACGTGGGCATTATTAGTGGGGAAGCTGACCAGAAGGGAGGAGTGATCATTAGTGTGTGTGTGTGTGAGAGAGTGTATGTGTGTATGAGTGTGCGTGTGATAGTGTGTGTCTTGTAGCACGATGGAGTGGAATGAGAGAAGTAGCCCGATTTGGATTATCAGTTTTGAAAATCCGCTGGAACCCAAGCACGGAAACCGGAATTCAAAGTTCTATATGAGATCCTGTCTTGCGGTGATTTAAGGGACATGACGACGGACCTTTGCATGAGATCATAGAAGTGAGTGGATGTAATGTGAGTGTGTGGTGGAGTGAGCTACTCGGATCCGGAGTAGTTTTGGAGCAAGTTGCATGAACCAGTATAGTTGTCATGTTGTCAACTGGGTTGCATGCAAGTAGGATTTCGGAGAGAAATGTATGACTATTGTGGGATGGAAAGGAGGAAGGGAAGTGAAACCAGCTGGTCAAATATGGCAAGGAGGGTGAAATGTGTAATTGCTATATTCCTAAAATTAGTGTGTCGTGTCGTGAAGATTTGAAATTATTGCGTGGTAACACAGTAGATACAGTGGTGTACTTACAGGTTTTTGTTTTTCATTGGTTCCAGGTTTCAACCTCTGGATCTCAACAGATGGGAGCAAGTGGTGACATGAAGAGTACTTCTATGAGTGCCTCAGTCCAGTCTCAAAACTTTTATTACCAGAACCAAGGGGTTCCTCATTCTCAGATGCATCATCCACAACAGCAGCAGCAGCAACCACCCCAGCCGCCACATCAAGTTGTCTCTCAGTCACAAGCGTCGGAATCGGGACCACCTTTCATGAATAATGTTCAATCAAACTCCTCCAACCCGCACATGGGTGGCAATAATCAAGGTCAGACGATCAATTTCACTCAACAGCATCTTCGGATGTCTACTGGGATCCCTCCATCCGGACCAGGTATGACCCGGATGATGGTTCCTGGCTCAGGACCTCCGGGGATGGTAGGTCCGGGTGGAAATATGACAAGAATGGGGATGCCACCTCGAATGCCGACAAACCCTGGTGCTGCTGCAAGTATGAATGACATGAACATGGGTCCCAGAATGGAGCTACAGCATAGAATGATGCGTCAGCAGCAGATCCGTGCCCAGTCGGTCCCACCACAACAGATGATGCGGCCATCAGGACCCGGTGATATGATGACTCAACAGCAAATGATGGCAGCACAAGGTTCAATGATGAATCGCTTCCCGAATCTCGCCTCAAATCCCCCGTCAGCCACTGGTCCGGGACGACCAGGGATGGGACCAGGTCCAGGAGGTCCTGGAATGATGGGACCAGGGGGAGGCCCGGGTCAAGTCCCTGGACCAAATATGAGCGGTATGAGGATGCAAGGGGGCATGGGTTACGGTCCAGGTCCCGGTCAGGGTATGTCTTCCGTCAGTGGTAGCAACAGCAATCTTCCAATGGGTGGTAACATGGCCATGGGTAATGTAAACATGGTCATGCGTCATCGAATGCCTTCCTTCAACGCTGGAGTTGGACCCAGTCCTAGCTCTGGAGTCCCTGGTCGTCCTGGGGGTGGTGCCGTTAATCACGCTATGATGATGTCTTCTCAGTCACAGCAACAATCCGTTGGACCCTCAAATGATTGGGTTGGAATGCAAGACCCAAGCATGAGGAACTATGCCGGTGCTAATATGCAACAGTCCCATCAAAACATGAGATCCAATGCCAACCCCGCTGGCTTTCATCAGGGTAAATAACATATATGACAAGATAAAGAAAAAGAAAATAATCCATTTTTTATGGAATAGCCAGGTGTGACTGACTTTCATTTGACTTTAAAATAGGGATGCCGATGCACATGACACCACAGCAACAGCATGCCATGAGTCAGATGCAGCGAGGGGATGGAAGCATGTGCAGTGCAGGAGTGCCTGGTCAGCCTGGTATGCCAGGGAACCAAATGGAAAGCATGGGATACGGGCAGCAGAAGCCGCAGCCTCAACAGCAACAAATGTCCATGGGAGGGAATCCAGGGAATTTCCCACAGATGCCGCCGATGGGTGCGAACAAAATGTCTCAGTCACAACAACAGCAGCAAAACAATGCTTGCATGACCTCAAATTTCACCATAAAAACTGGTGGCGGGATGGCCATTAGCAATAGCACAGGAAGTGGAGGAACAATGATGTGTGCCAACAGCCAATCGATGAATCAAATATGTCACACTAGCAACAAGATGACAACAGCAAGTAATGCAGACATGACAAATCAAGATTTCAACTTCGACCTACTGGAAAACATAACCACTGGTGATGCTTCCTCCTTCAATTCCGACACAGACTTCCTTAATTTTGACTCGAATACAAACTATAACCATATTTTAGATTCGTTATAATACTAGCTTATCGCTGTAGGAGTCTCAAACCAACGATCGTGTAAAAAGAGTAATATTTCAAGTTAACTAATCATAGTCGTCTTCGTCATCGTCGTCATTCGTTCGTTCGTTACTCACGAATTTTGTTAATATTATACAAAGATATGATGCTGTGAAAGACCTCACACACACATATATATATATATATAACATAGAGTAATAATAATAGCAATGATGATATGATTAATATAATGATAATTATTACACGATTATTAAGTTGGACTTAAGCGCATCACATTTATAAAATATAAATATATATAAACATATATATTCACAAGCTCGGTGTTAAGCTTAGGCATATTTTTTGCCTGTACAGTCCTTCTCTCACATAAAAATGCTTATAATGTAGAATCTGTGTGCATGTTGGTCAGTACGCTAGTGTCATTGGAAAGTGGGACGAAATGTGAAATACTATACTCTATAAGATAAAGTATTGTCTGTTATTTATCTCCATTTGTTAGTATTCGACAATGAAGGGTATTCGGAATGAGAACAAATGTACCCTCATTATACTTCCAAAACGTTCCAATTGTAACCTCCATGCTCGTTTCCAGCTGAAGAACATTCCCTGTTCAATTTTAGCGTACATGCTTTTCTATGAGTCAGTGAAATCATTTTTCTTTGAATCTTGAATATTTACCTACAAGGACCTTTATGGTGATGCCGAGATGACAGGTACATTTTCAGCCTTGTCAGCCAAAATATATTTACTTTTCTCTATTTTCGTCCTTGCAAAATTTCCAAGTGAACTCAGTAGTCGGTAATGAAAGGTTTTTATGTATTTGAATTTTATGCAATACCAAAAGGATCAAAATATTTTTCGACAAAACAGATGAAGAGTTGTATGGAAAATGTTTCCGCTACTTTGCCCATGGGAAATGTTCTCGTAAATCTCTCGCCAAGGCAAGGGTGAGAGAGAGGGAGTTGAGGTGGAGGTCCAAAGGAAGCAGTAATAATCGTGTGGCTTTAACTAGTATTTAAGTTGAAACATTGTGTATGTGAAGCCTTGGCTGTATCATTTCAAGTATCATGACCACCTCTAAAATTATTCCTGTTACCCGAAAGTATCTACCAGGTATTCTTTAAGCCCAATTCTGGTCAATTTAGCCAGAATTATTGGCTGTCCCGCAACGCAAAATCCGAAGCGCGTGAGGACATTATTAGAGGGGTACCAATTTTATAGTTACTATGACGACATATATTATTATTATTAATCACATATTATAATTTAATGACGTTTTATGCGTGTAGCATACATTTTGTACCTAGTTGAATGGCCGCGCAGTTGACGTAAAATTCTTGTATCACGAGACGAGTTGTAACTTGAAATTTAAAGTTAGGCTGGAAAACCTTAAGAAATTAAGAGGATTATCAAGATATATCATTATTATGACTACCCCAACGATCTTCCGTTACTACGATCAGGTCAGTCCACGTTTATACAGAATGACTGCAGACATGAGGAACATGATGATGATTTGCACAAAAACGCCCATGGTGTTTTTTTACGGTCATATCCAGAATTCAAATGATGAGGTTACTATTTTTATTTCCTTTTCATTCTTTGACAATGATGGACTGATGTGTTCAAAAACCAGATTCTTATCTTTACCTAGGAAAGCGTATGTAGCCGAATTATGAATTATTATTACTTGTAATATTAATACGATTTAGTATTATCATGTGGTATATCACCGTTATTTTCCCTGTGGAGAGAAACCATCTCACACTCTTTGTTTAATAAAACATCTCGTCGATATTTTTTCAACTCATCTAAATTTGTTTTTACTTTGTATCACTTTGGTCACATTCAGGGTACCTAATGGTAAACGTACATTCCTATACGAATAAAACAACAACACACACAAACTTGAACAGTTTTTTTCGGTAGAAGTCCAGGAATGTAATGCAGCTTAGCCATAACTCAGAGGTCATGTCCATTCAAACTACTATATGAGCATGTGTGTGCTTTGTGCGGAAAGAATTAGGACAAGTATTGATTAATCTCCACTGCGGCACAATTTCATGGTGCTCTGTTATGGTGGTGGGCATTTTGCGCGCATGAATTCATCTGTATCAATACCGTATCTGCTAGTTCCTTACAATGAGTTCAACTAACAAAACTATAATTGTTGCACATAATCCGAGTCTATAGACTCGATACTTCAAAGAAACCATGAGCACCCTATAATCTAAAAGTTGTAAACATATGAAATTATCAAGGTAGGCCATGACCTCCCGCACGCACCTGGCTCAAGATTACTTCATCTTGTGTTCCTCTGCAGAGAAGAAGGGAGAATGACGCCTTTTTTCTGAAGTTACTGAGGCCTCAGATGCAAGCAAGGAGGACGATATCAATAATCTCATGATTTTGCCAGGTATTCAGTAGGGAAGATTAATTTTAAATGATTCCATGTTGCTTTTGACAATTAGTATGCTTCAGATTTTCATAAACTGGAATTCCAGGTACTGTATTGACTTAAAAATAAGGTTGAATGGATGGTTGGTGATACGAAAGGATGTGAGGAATACATTTATTCAGCGGATAGCCAAGATAATCAACGTCGGATGGAATGAACGTTTTTGATTTTGAGAGTACACAACGCATTATTAAATATGTGATTATATAACTGCCAGTGTTGAGAAATAGTTTGTAGGCTTTAATTGACTTTGAAAGGTGTATCAAATAAGACGATACGTTTTACTATGATTCTGATGTATGCGCCTATAGGATAGGACAACGAGGAGGAGTTCTCGTGTATCAATGCTTCAAAATGTGAGATAAAATGTGTCTATAATGTAAATTAACATTTTCCGTGCCGATAAAAATACAAGAGTACTACTCCAAACAAGGTCACACGTTTTCATACAACCGTGTGACTAATTTTTCCATGCTCGTCGTTAGCGAGTACTTTGAACTTTTACTATGTAACTACTATAGAACTACACAAACTTGTGTGCTAAAAATAGCACTTGTACTTCGTAATTAAGGCAGTTATGACCATGTTGTAACGCTCATGGTGTTGCACTTAGAAATACAATGTATGCTTAAGGCTATAGAATCTAAGTGATCTAAGACAACGGATGGTTGTTGTGTCATGAAAGTACTATGGACTACTGAATGGAAGAGAGGCAGTGTGTCACTATAGCATTGTTATACAATTCCTTCACAAACCATGAGAATAATAAAAGATATTGAATCCAAGTATAATAAATAATCAGTCTAAATTTATTTTTTCTCCCTGAACTCAGGAATGCCTCAACTTTTGTGGGTATCATGTCAGCAACAGGAGTAACGTAGACAGTGTTTGTCCTATATGATCATGCAGGAAGCATAGACGACTTTCCTTTCTCCTTCTCTCTCTCTCTCTCTCTCTCTCTCTCTCAATGGCATAGAAGCGGAAAGAAATCGATCAGTGGGCTCGAGGCAATCACTGCTGATCATGCAACTACGGAGTCACGAATCAGAGGGACACTCCTGAATCCGACAATTTTCTCGTGAAATAACAGGCTACTTCGTAGATGTACATGCACCACTACTCAAAAGTCAAGTATCGATTCTACAATTGAATCGGGCAGGGCTGAAGAGGACATGTCAGATGCTATTAGCATCATGCTAATTAAAAACAAAGCTGTAAATTAATCGGATAAAGGCAATGAGAAGGCGTATTTGGAACTTGACAGTACTGTAGATCAAGCATCTACCGGTGTACAGCTATGACTACATGCGTTCCCTGTATGCATCTGTGAAACGTTGTCATAGCGTCTCTCCACTGTCATGACTGCAAAGAAAAAGCTGAAATATTGCGGTCAAAATGTTCTTTCAATTCCGACTGTTCCGATTCCGAGTCATTTCGTTCACATAAAAGGAACGACAGGTGGAAACGAGAGTCACAAGTAGGTTTTGGTGACTTCGTGGGTCGTGGAAGGACAAAATTGGTTGGAGTTTTTCGGACGAAAGTCGGGAAGTAGTAGAAATGAATGGGAGACTTATGGACTTGAGGCATTCGGAACCTTGCGGACCAACAAGTAGTGGAACTGTAAGCAATGCAGCTGATATAAATCAATGATTTCATTTCTTCCATAATTTCCAACACTGAATGCGAGGGAGTTGTAATGAGTAATAAGTGACACAGTGCAAATGTATCCAAGATTATACTAGTAATTCATAAAAATGAAGCCGGGGTGGTGACAAGGCCGGTGTTAAAAAAGTGAAGAGTCTCAAGGTCGAACGGTAGTGCTTACACTACTCCCTCATCATCGTCATCATTAAGATAAGTTGATGGAACACATTAATGTGTTGTAATATAGGACGACGACGCTGAGAGTGTCAGAAAATGCTCACATTTCACAGTTACTAGAGCGGTCAGAGAGAGAACGGTGGAACTCTTAAGGTGTTGTTGTATGGGATTAAACACTATTGACAATTTCCATACACTCGACTTCATTAATTACAAGTACCCCCAGTCTACATTACCTGAAATTTAGGCAGTCAATACAGCCTGATTTATTGAAAATAAATGGATTTCCTCCTCCCTCAGCGTCGTAGAAGAGGAATATGGTGAATAAGGTTCCCTTGTGCTGAACGTTACTACTTACACAGTAGCAAGTGAGGCCAAAAATAAGTTGTGTTACTGCCAGCTCAACACTGACATTTGACCGAGGCTAACTATCATCGCAAGGGCTCTCTCGTACACAGTTGTAATTTTACACAGTTTTAATTATTTATTGACCATCAAAGAGCGAGCGAGAGAAATCACAGAGAGAAAGAGCTTGTCATCAAAGTCATGCCTTCATCGGAAAAACCTTGCTGTGTTGACCCGGGACAAAGTTCATCAAAGGGTGAAGAAGTGGAGGATCAGCCGACGGAAAAAACTCCTGCGATAGAAACGGTTGTTACTCGAGACGTCATTGAGTCTGTGATCCGGAACCATGACGCGAATTTGGAGGTGCTGGACTTTTCTGCGGAACTAGGATCGCAAATCGGAGATAATTACATGTCAATCATATACTCTTCAACTGTCCAAGTCCGGTGTAAAAAAAGCCGAGCAACGAGGTCAATTCAGATCATGCTCAAGACCCTGCCGAAGAATCCCCACCGTCGAGACATGCTGACTGAAATGAGGGCGTTTGAAAAGGAGGGCAGGATGTATACTGAAGTGTTCAAGGACTTTGAACATTTTCAGATGAGTAAGGGGATACCGGAGGAGGAGATATTCCGGCCATATCCCACATGTTTTAGCTGGTATAGTGATGGGAAGGCGGACTACCTTGCAATGGAGGATCTTCGTCCTGCCGGGTAAGTCTCCCCTTTGTCAATGTTTCCTTCGTTACTTTTAGATCTTTCAATAAACAGTATAGCCCCGCTTAGAAATACGAAGTGCAGTAATTGTGTAGGCAGTGTGGCATGTTAAAACTGGAGAAATCTCAATGCTATGAACTAAATTTGTGAACCAAAATTAAGAATAATCCACATATTTCTCCGTATCTGAGGTGTAGATACCCTCTCGTTAGCAGTTAACTTACTTAGAGACAGAGCTGAGGCAGGGCTTGATTTTCATACGACATGGAATAATAATGAGAAGAGAACAAGATACAGTCGACCTTCAGGGATGAAAGAATAATGTAAGATGACACGAGCAGTGATCAAATGCACATTCAATCCTATTGTTTCAAGGTTGTCAAATGGCACACTTGAACCCTAATTATCTTCCATGAAAGATTCTCGAGCGTTATTGTCGCGTCCACTACGTGCTAAATCTTCATTTTATCACCTGGAGCATGAGGGACGTAAGAGGGTAAAGGATAGTGACGGAGCGGCAAGGGCATTACGTAGAACATTGTATTTAAGTTACAAGTAAAAAGCCATAGTTTCAGCCAACATTAAATAAACTCTTCCATTTCTTCCAGTTTCAGGATGGGGAACAGAGTGAGTGGGCTGGACTTGTCTCATTGTGAAACAGTGATACGTAACTTTGCTAAATTCCATGCTATCTCATATGCCATGTTTGGAGGTGACTTTAAGATGATCATGGAGACTTATCCATTCCTGGAGGAGCGGATGTTCAGGGAACCTCATGAAGTAGATGTTGCGTATCGTAAATATACGCAGCATACATTTAGCTGTGAGGCGGACATTTTGCGTCAGCAGGGACACCTGGAGGAGTCAGAGGCAGTAAGGAATGTCTACGATGATGACTTCTACGGACGTTTGAGAAGATTTTGTGCAAATGTAGTGCCGAATGCAGTGATCAACCATGGTGATGGCTGGACAAATAATCTCCTCTTCAAGTACGAGCAGAATTCAAAGAAGCCGTCGCAGTTCAGGTGACGAAAAAGTTACCAGTATATACGATAATGTGTTAGCACTGAAAAAAGTCAACTCATTTCTATCATCCTCCCATTACAGATTCATTGATTTCCAAATCTCTCGCGTCGGCTCCCGTGCTATTGACTTGCATTACTTTTTATACTCAAGTCCTCAAATGGAGATCCTTAATGGGCATGAGGAAAACCTGTTGAGACTTTACCACCAAGAATTCACTGCCTTTGCTGCAAGGCTGGGCTACGTCAGTGAAAGGCTCAGTTTTGAAAGCCTCCTCGGGGAGATAAATCGTGACCGTCCTTTCGGTGTCGCGCTTGGACTGATGCTGGCACCTGTTTTTTCTGCTAACAAGGCTGATATCCCTGATATGGAGAAAATTAACGTGGAAGACAGAGACGAGAACTGTGAGCTTGCTCAAGCGTTTATTACCACCAGTATGAAATCTGGACCCGCACTCCAGAGGATCTTGAATATTGCACGTAATCACTTGCCGCGGTGTGACATATGGAAAAAACCAAACACGACAGTTTAAACCTTTGTGAGCCAGTTGATGGTTAAAATTGATTCTCTCATTGAAACATTATAAATAATTAATTTAAGCGTTGTATATGTAAGTATGATTGATATACAATTAACTTCAGCATATGTTGGATCAGAAATCTCATTAAAAATTAAGAGCATGGATGTTTTATTGTATCAAAAACATTTTACCACAATACTCCAAGGAATTTCAGCATAGTAAATTCATTTATTTCAACTCATAGCTCAAGACAAGAAGTAACAAGTGAATTGACCATAACAAACAGATAACTAAGCGCTTCTATAATTAAACTGTTGACGACAATGCGGCGGACCCACTCCCATTGTAGCCAGGATTGAGGAAACTAGCTTTGGTTTGCAATTTATTGTGCTCTTTCCGAGTAATACAAGAGGTTACATGACATACAAAATACATTAACACTACCACATAAAAATGTTTCTCCGATTTAAAAAAAAATCTACAATCGTTCACTACCGAAATTGTACGGAGAATAAAGCAATTTGGTACTGAACGGGAAGCAATAATTGATTCAACTGCGCTTGACTATTGTTAATCCAATTAATTGATTGTTATAGCCTAGCCTGCCAGTCTTAAGACTGTAGCTCATTTCCAATTTCAACAACTGTCTGAGAGACATGATTAATTCGTAACAGCCGTCATGCGTCTTCCAGCATTTTGATTATTTCATGCCTATAACCTCTCCACCTACACAGTAAGCACAGGGCAAGTTGTAGCCTCAACGCCCCAGTCACTTCTTATATACAAATCAGTTAATCAGTCTTGAGTATTACACTTGCTTTGGACAAAAAAAGAAAAAAAACAGGTGCATTCCTTCCAAAGTTTGTCTTGAGCACTATAAAGATTGAATTATGAAGAAGTAGACCTCTGTAAAAACCATTGCACTATGGCTGAGAAGCTTTTTGTATAGCTACTGGGGCAGTACAGATAAATTTACAATAATAAGAACCAAGATAATTGAGTAAATAATTTCTCTGGCGACTGGATACATAATAAATTCGCGTAATAATTAAACACACAACTGTACAAACATTATCGTGCGAGTCTGCACACTCAAAACGGGTTATCTTGTCTATAGATCAGGATACTGTTTCGAGTTTCTTTCACATTACAACGAGTTTAGCTATCTAGTTGCGAAAATGTTCATCTGTATCATCTGATTCGATCCACGATGATGCCATGGGCCATGGCATAGTTGATGGAAATATAAAAATAAGCATCTCAATATTACCGCGTCAAGCTTTGAACCCTACAGGAGAAAATATTGTTACATTGAAATTTTTGCTGATAGGTACTTAATATCTATGACATGTTCTTAACAGCTACGGCTGGACCACTAATATACTTGATATAACTTTAACAAATCGTCTGAACACACTGCGGAACTTAACTATGTCATTTCCTACCACGAGAAGATTATTAAAGATTAAGCTGTCTCACACACCACGTAGCTGTCTTTAATTTCTCTAAGATCGCTCAACTCCGTAGTTACGATTATAATGTCTACTATTTCCTTGTCTTCTCGGCACAAGATTTGGCCATAGTC
This sequence comes from Deuterosminthurus bicinctus, assembly GCA_034698825.1. Taxonomy (NCBI): domain Eukaryota; kingdom Metazoa; phylum Arthropoda; class Collembola; order Symphypleona; family Bourletiellidae; genus Deuterosminthurus; species Deuterosminthurus bicinctus. The sequence goes on along the minus strand of JAQIWI010000126.1, from coordinate 48,558 downwards.
TGCTTATTAGATAGCGGCGGCTTAAATCATTTTCGACCGTCATTTGTATTTATTCTGAAATGCATTTAAAAAATTAAATCCTATCCGTATCGTAGGGCAACGATTAAACCTGTTGGAACTAAAAGAGAGATGCAAGTGAAAATGTTCCAATTTCACATGACTTAATGTATGAAAATAAGTACTAACGAAAAATTGTATTCTAATAGAGTCAGGTAAGTTCATTCGCACATTTGTATCTCAAATGATTGTATCTCCACAGCTTTCTTTTCAAAGCAAGTGAACATTCCTTCCGGATATTCCACTTGTCCATCTTCATGTTCCGTCTGCCTGCATTCACGTAAGGCTGCGTCGGACGGAGACATGATTACGATTTAGTAACAAAGGCATCTTTAAGCCACGTGATTCCAAAAGTTCGATTATTCTTATGAAACTTGGAGCTTTTGAAGGGAAGGTGAGCTCCGTAATTGGAATTAGCTAGGTCACCCATGACTCTCTGTTCAAACAGCCCTGTAAAACACAGCCACCAATTAGTTTCCTGACATTGCACCAAAATATCGTCAGTGGAAACGACTTTCTTACCTGGTTTGAAATTATTTTTAAGCCGAATTTCGATGAAATATTGGAACATTGACGTTTCGGAGAACCAATCGAGAAAATTCTGCGTTGCTTTCGTATCCGCTGATTTTATAAACGTCTCCCTCTGTAGGTTTACACACAGAAAGGAAAAGAATATTAAATTTTAATTTTTTGAAAAATTGACTCACGATTGGTTTAAAAGCTGCTTTGCCTCTTACCTCAAAACTTTTGCTTCCATCTGCCTGCCGGGAGATGTGGTTTCCAAAGTGGCCCATCACATCAACGAACATTCGGACAAAGCACTCACTGAAGAGGACATTTTTCATGGCATCTCCTTGATCTGCCAAGTTTATCACACACTGAAGTGATTCCCTGAGTTTACGACTAATCCTCTTCGGTAATATTGAGCCCTCGTCCCCCACGCAACGCAGAATTTTGTTTGCATCCAGATCAATGACCATGCCCTTCATCAAGCCATACTATTAGCTTCCTTTCAAGAATAATACAAAGAAATTCCAAGGATTTTCTGCTTACGTCGTCGAAATTCTTGTCCAAAGATGATTGAGCACTTCGAAGCACCCCAATAAGGAAAGGAGATGGTGCATCCAAAAAGTCCAGCATATTAAGAGGAAGAATAGGAATAAAAGTGTGTTGCCAAGTGAAGGGATACAGCATTGACTCTAAGGCCTCCAGGCACAAGGATAGGGTACTAAATAAAATATTCCAACATACACAATTACATCATTAAATCCCTTCACAATTTGCATGAAAACCAAAAGTTAGCCTCAACTCCACACAGCTATCTCATGTGCTCACCTTAAAGCTCTACTTATCAAGACGACCTTCCGCTCGTGCAGCATCGAACCAAAGATCTTGAGCACAGTTGTTACATCTATACGCGTCAGCAAAGTGACCAGATCATGATCATCTAGTCGATGATCTGCCTTCCGTCGAATAGTCACCAGCTTAGGCTGTACATAGTTGACACTATTGTAGCAAGCCATACTGTTCTTCGTACTGAGTACGTAAGTATCTTCGGAAATAGGATCCTGAATGCATATATCTCCATCAGGTGGCGGAAATTGTTTATTGTAAAGCTGCTCCATCCAATACTTCTTTTGATACTCGCTGCATCCATGACGAAGCGTAACCTCTTTCAGGATCTGCAATCCAATCATCATCATCATCATCATCAAAAGACTTAATTAATTGATCACTGTAATTACTAGTCAGCAAAATCAGACGCGTGAAGGCACTGCACCGCTGCGCAATTCCTTTTCAAGCCCCTCCAGCTACAACCAGTTCACGCGTACCACATATCAACAACACAACTTGTACATGCTCATACCTCTCGGTAGAAACCAATCGCACGATGTGAGCTAATGAGACAATAAGTGATGGGGATGCACATGTTGGCTCCTTCCGGCAGGATGCGGAAACAGCAGCCATATTTCCGTCCTCCACGATGATCCGTGATCGCCAGTGTGTAGCTCTGAGCAGTGACTCCTTCATGGGATGGCCACTCCAGTGAGTCCGGAAAGCAGAACTGTTCCACACCAGATGCGAGCTTTGCCTGAAAACAAAACAAAATCCATTTCTTTACAAGTTGTTCACTCCCTTTTGCCCGTCCAACCGCGAGCTTTTCCTCCGCTCTGTCACAAGAAAAACGGTCTATACCATTCGCATCCGTAATGACAAACTCAAGTCACCATGAAGCAAGTGAAGAATTCAGATCATTATGCTATACTGTACCACGAGGCATCTGTTCGACGCCATGATCGACAGAATTACATCTCATTCTCACGCAACATGCTCTCTTCAGCTTCCTTTTCATGGTAACCTGCTCTAGTAATTATTACAAACAGATTCAAAATCACTACCTACATCACAGTCTGCTCGAGTCATTCGTTTCACGCTATCCTGTAGCTAGCTGACTCGTCTTCATTAACAGTCGCCCTCCTTGCTCTCCCTTTGCGGAATCTCGCACATCCGTTACACACAGATGCAATCAATCATAAACCTTCCTATCAAACTACACTTGATGTATCATGTATTTTGTCAATGTAAAAAAACAGCTGAGCATTTCAATGAATTCATTCTTCAATACAATCTCCTCACAATCACATCATTGACTTTCAAAATTTTTCTGAGTCGCAGCATTCGCTACATGCTCTTTCAAAACTCCACAATAACTAGAAAATACTGCCTACAGATTTACGTCCATCAAAGCCTGTCATTCCTCAACCGGCGTCTGTCTCTCTCTCTTCCTCTCAATGGATGCAGAAAAGCAAGTATGTTGAAGATTCACAAAAGGGTTACTATACTCACATTAGGTGGAAACATTTCTTTGATGTAAGGATGATAATTGCCCGTGTAGCCGTCCCGATTAAGGCCCACCACAAGAAGACATTCAATGAGCGGTTCCCCATTTTGTGGTTTCTTACTGTTGTGAATGAGACGCGGATCTGCTGACCCCATTTCCTTGACGCGAAAGCTTGACACCTGACGAATGTAACCTTTGCGGGCTTCCACAACCTGTCAACAAAAATACAGCTTGATCAATTTTTCATGTTATTACAACAACAACTACTAATAATAATACTGCTACTTGGTGTCATTATTAAGTTATGATTTACATCATGACTTATATACACAAATATTACGACCATACAGCTACCCGACTTTTTATCACGCCAAGTCATACACTACCGCAGAACCGGTAATTGTATTCCTCAAGAAAATCAAAACCAATAAAATTATTATACACATTGCAAGTAAACTACAAGAACCGGCTTCGTCATTGCAGCTCCTCATCCACTCCGCCACACAAGAACCATTGTCCACCTTAAGTATAATTACCAACAAACGCTATAAATTCCTCAGTCTTCTCCAAAGAAGACATCAGCCCTCGACCATAAAGAGCTCTGCTCAAAACTCGATAAAACCAGCTAATGGTACTTGTCATCAATCTCCTTTTTGTGATCATAAAACACGATAAATAATTCCTGTCATCACCACAAATATAATTATTTATACAGCAGCCTGCTATTAATTCTGTCCTCAAGACGTTTTCAAGACCATCCACGTCTGACTGTCTGAGGAGAATCCACTGTAAATCCCATTCAACTGCTGACCGGGTCAAAGAAGTCATGCAAATTACGGGGTTCCTTGCCTGATGGAGAAAACACGTAGAGTTGACCAGCAGTAAGCTCACAGAGGGAATAATTATTCATGAATGAATCAGAATTATTGGCATCGCTATGGGTATCATCCAAAATTGTACCGCCAATACGCCATGGCTACCGGTCATGATTTGTCATATCGTGCGAATCGACAGGAGGAGATCAAGGCAGGAACAAGACAACCTTTAAAATGGCTGGAAATATCTCACCAAAATTGTAGTTTTCTCAGTCCTTTAACATTCTCAAACTTTTGCAAAGGAAAATTCTACTAATCCCAACTATCAGTCGCCGTCGCCATATACAATGTATTGACTTGACCCCCATAAAAATACTGTAGTCTCTCTATAGCCGATAGTAGCAGAGTAATTGTAGGATTTAAGTGAACTTGAATGCTGCCATTCCCCGCACTTCATACCTCATTAAATGCCACATTAAATAATGGGAGTGGGAATGGCCTTAACCATTGTTTCATTCACTTGTTAAACTCTAATTTTTCACATTACAGGACTTCCATCCCGACCATGTAATCCACCCTTGGACTGACTGATCGACGACTCCCTATACATAATATGCCACATATGCTCAAAATTACTGTAATCATAAACCTTAAGCTCCATTGCCCACACAAATACACCTGAACATGAGATCAACTGCGCCGCACGGAAAATAAAGTAGTAGCCTTTTGCATAAGAAGACAAATTATAAATGGCAAAAAAAAACATCGCCAGTGGCATTAAGTTCTCACTTTTCGGACTCATTCTCCTATGGCTTCACTTTTAGCGTCGTTGTCCTATCTAATACAAACCCTCAAGGCATCCGGTCACACAATTAAAACGTTCGCGTTCTCGCCCTCTCACTCAACATTGGCCGTACAATGACGTGCAACATTCGACCTCATACAAAAGGAACTAAAATCCTTCCAAGTCGCCACAACGAACAGAGGTTTAATGGGGTAACCAACGACGAAATAAAATGCGTAGGTCAACCTGTGCGACCTTAGACATATTCATAATAGTAGCGGGGTGAGAGAGTGTTTACAAGCTCATACCCTCTAATTTCCAGATGCGTAGGACACGAAACAGATCTCGCCCTGCAGGTTTAACATGCCAAACTCATTTGGATGATTATGGCAGTACAGGTGATGACAATAAGATCATTGCCATGCTCACAGAATTTTACGACCATGCATTGTATTCTCAGCCTTACTATCACATCACACACACTCATTCACAGGCTTACAAGCAAATTAAGTTGCAACATATACGCAGACCCATTGCTACTGCATCTGACGTAAGATATCTGAAGAACGACTGAGAGTGAGTAGTCAGTCATGGAGCTGTCCATATGTTGACGAACATTCCATACACCACAGAGAATAATAGAATAATATCATTATACCACCATCCAAATTATGGGTACAGCATAAATTAACACTGTTAAGAGACCATAGCAGGAGCAGGAGGATTACTGTAAATATTAGCACATCATTCCATGGGGTGGTCAAAGTATGACAGCAGCAGCACTCAACCTCCCACCTCTCATCATGACTTTTCAAAGCAGTAATGACATGAGGAATTTCTCCAAGTCAATCCTACATGCTCGAGCGATTCATCATGACCAGAGAATTATTTCTCGGAAATCAATGTATGCATGTAACCGACTAAATGCTTCAATGGACTAGACCATATACTCGATTTCATACTCTTTCTCAGCCACTTTCGCCAACTAGGTTATATCAGGCAATATAGACACACATGCCCCTAAAATTCTTGGGTATATAATAGCGACCTCAACGGAATAAATAGGCCCCGGAAGACGACAAATTTTACCAGCAATATCTCACGACACGAATCATTCAAAAGAAAAGAATAAATCCTATGTCTGTATTGAGCTTTTCAACTGAATATAGCCACACTGATAACCTTTGACTAATAATAGCCAGAATGTGAAATAATCTAGCTAATTTCTACCCGCCGTTAAAGGTCATACGGTATTCTTATGATGACAAAGAAGCATAGGAGTAGGAGGCTGGATCCATAAAGGCTCTTCATTTTTAGCTATCGGGTCCCTGACAGCAGGGTCATTGAGATTGATGATGATTACAAAGCAACTACCATAGCATCATCATATAATCATCATCAGATGGTGCTAATGCACTTGTTAACGGTAAGTCATATTGATGAGACTATGCTGCATACGACAGGAACATTACAGTCGGGCATATATGATAAAGTCAGCATCGAACAAAGCCATACTTTTTCCACTGGAATCCGCGCAATTAGCCTCTTAATGGGGTGATGAACCGTGAAAGAGTCAATTTAAAAAACTTTATGACCGTGCCAACCATAAGTTTTCCAACGGGCATTTCCCATCCTCAACAATTACCTTGCACACAATAACATCTCAACTGCTAAGAGTTCCTATACACATCAGCTTAATTCCAGCTTTCACATCGCTTCCTGTCCTGACCACCAGTAATATTCCTTGCAAAAATCCTCCCACGGAAGATCACAAGTCAGGCATCACTGGGTTACATCATCAACACATCATCATCCTACAGTTGATCGGAGCAGCAATACAGCCAGTGCAAAAATCTCATCCTCGTGTCACTCCACACATATAATTCACAGACTATTTCTTTACCTCTCATACACAAGAAAAGTACCACCATCATAGGGAAGGGGAAAAAATCATCCAAATGATGTCGACGTCTTCCAACAGGCTGCTTACATGGACACATACAGAGCCATTTCACATAGTAATTATGTTCACACAAATCAGCCATCCCTCACAGACATGCAAAAGTCATGGCCCTTTTTTGTGTCCGCATTATTTTTGTTGACGGCACCAGGGAAAAATCCTCTTGCTTGTCCTTGTTCATTCATTGTCATAAAGAGAGCGGAGCTATTACGTTGTGTGCGTGTGCTACGCACCGACTGATCGAGGAAGTGACAACAAACAAGTTGTGATGTGATCATAACAAAAATTCCTTTTCCAGAGAAACCAAGCGATTTAACATGCACGCACTGAAAAGATAATTGCTCCTTAACAACTTGTATACATTCAAACTGCATTACCACTATGCACACACTCCCACCACATCCTTTTCATATTCTCCTGCGTAATCTTCATACAACGTACGATTACAATGTGCGCCTGCATCACTGCAACAGTGCATGAGACTGCAAAACTTCCTCTCCTACATGAGATTCTTAGCACCCTGTTTCACAGGAACTGATTCAGGTCTTCGTTGAACCGCAACAAGAGAGTGAAAAAACATGTGGATTTTTTCTCCTTTGGCCTACACGGCCAAAAAATACTAAACCAAATGGCCAAAGGATTGTCTTCCTGTTCTACCCACTAAATGCCTCAGCGTTTCAGCTCTTAATCTTTCAACGCGGATCTACAATCCCCTTGTCATCAAAGTCCCACTCAATAATCCACCACAGCACTTTGTAAAAACCCAAACAGCAGCACCTCATACTACACGCATATCTGAACACGCCATAACTTGGTTCCAGCGCAGTTGTGTATTTTTTTGGCACAAAAAATAGTCTTTCTATCCGTACAAATGAATTGCCTCGCGGCCTTATTCCTTTTTCCTCCTTCTTCCATTTCTTGACAAAACAACAAGCATAAACACATAAATCTGCATCCTCATGGCTTCCACGCTGTCCCCTTGTACAACCAATCAATTACAGAGCTTATTCTCTGCTAAATATTTCGCTTGGTTTTTCACTCTGTGTGTGTAGCAGCCCTCAACGGCGCCTCTAAAGAAACATGGCAAGGCTATGTGAAAAAAATACTAAGCTGTCATGTCAACTCCGACATGACTTGAGGTCTAGACCTTTGAAAAAAAAACAAACATGATTTTCCTATACTCACATTCGTCAGTTCAATTGGTCCTTATTACAGTCAAAACGCAAGAAGAGTAAGGGATGTGAATAAGAGCTGAGCCAAAAGGTATGTAGAAAAACCCGAACTATTTACATGACAATGTCAACTCGTTCATTCCTCCTACTCATACTACATCCCGAGAGGACAGGCACGTTGGTATGACAAGTATTCGTCACATTTCTTGTCGTCCACCAAACCCTTTAACACGACCTGCAAATTCATCAAACTATCCATTCCTATCCTCATATTGTATGACCACCAGCTGGCTTGAGGTTTTAAAAAGAACATGAAAAAAAACCACACTCGCAAGCGGCTCCGTTAAACACTTGACTGTCTTCCATCCATTTTTCTGGTCGTCGTCGTCTTCTTCATATTATCTTTTTTCTATCTATACGTGCAAGCCCGCATAACATTACAAAACACAAGCATACACATAGTAGTAGTAATGTATGTGACCACCACTCACAGTCATGTTAAAATCTTATTATTCCCTTCGTGTGAAATAGTTATTTGAAAAACTGGTCCTGTGAGCATAATACATCTTATATCACCATCTAAATAGCATTAATTATACACAACACCAGCTAACTCACCACTACTACTGACATACAGTTGTGAAAGGCTGAACAATCCACAAAGACATGACAACTCAAGGTCTCCTCCTTCTCATCTCGCTCTCTGTGCACACACTCCAGTGCACGTAGTCTGCGTGTGAGCTGCTGCCAATTTAAAGTTGAATATTATTTTCTGGCTAACAACAAACAACACAGACGTCCTCAACTGCTCCCACACTGGTCCCGCATCATGCATATAGTATTGCATACACTCAAAATAATTAAGATCAGGTGAGCTATTTCATGTTTCAAACTCATCTTGGGCTGTAAGTCAGTGTGTGAGAGCGAAGGAACCGTTCACCCAGATCTTGAAAGTCACGCGATGCGGCATGTTATACGAAAAAAAACAAGATCATTCATCCTCCCTTCAATTGGATCACTCCTCAGAGTCATCCAGTGGGATATACAACAAAAAAAAATTCTTGGTCAACACACGCAATAGAATTTCTCACCCAAATCCATGCACCATGATGATGACGATGATGATGCATGCTGTGTATTATACTGAATGACTCTGAGATTCCCCACCAAAGTCACCATTTACTACTGCATCTCGTTCACCCATCATTATATCATCCTGTGCACTTCTCCTTTGTAGGCCCAATTGTGAGAGAGGTGTAACTCTAATTCCTTCTATAGATTGAACCATGTCACTGCCACCCCTCATTTCCTTCCAAGAGCTAATGGAGAAACTCGTTAGAAAATTAAAAATCCTCATCGACAAATAACAATGTGGTAACACTATAAAATCAGAGCCCGCCGCAACACACAAGCTAACGAGTTGAGGACACACAACTCTCATAGAGCCAAAAAAACAACAGTCGCAGCCTACTTAAATGTAATCAAACCTATATACAACTGTTGTACTCTATATAATATCATGATAAGTGTCTTGCTCCCCACATTAGCCATGGTCTACGGGAAGTGAACTCACTGACAAAAAAAACTAGCAAAACTCCACCACATACGGTGTGCTTTCTGAAAGTTTTATTTTTTCAAAAAATTCTGGTACAGGCAGGCCAATTCTTTTCAATTGCAAACCCCATTGCTAATTTTCAAACAAACAGACGAATACATTCTCAAACTATATAGCATGCAGAGTCATGCAAAGACAGGCCAGGCCGATCCGCTCAACATTCTGGCCACATGTTGGCTCATTCCTGACACGGTAATAAAGTCGACCCTCCACAAAACCTAAGAGTCCATTCTTCTTGATATTTTATATATTAAAGCATTTCTCCTCCTTCCTATAGAAATTATTTTCCTCGGCAGCAGCATTGGTAGCTTCCCTTGAAACGTGTGAGAACAAAATTACAGTTGCCTTCAATCCCTCCTTCTGTCTTCTGTCCTTTAGTCCACAATAATAAAATGAAAGAAGAAGAAGACTAAGGGTGTGTGTGTGTGGGCTGTCCCACACACGGTTGACAATTATTTTACACATAAAAGCAGCTGTAAGGCTTACACATTATAGAGGACACAGAAATAATTATCAAAATGAGCAAATGACCCAAAGTTTTCCCCTATTACGTATAGGCAACCGGCCGCCCACCACGTGTCACTCTGTTTGCTTCTGATGTAACTAATAACAGCATAATCTCCACATTGCACACACCCTTGAACCAACATATTACTTAGCCCAGATTTGGCATAATGTGATAAATGATAGCCTGTACACAAAGTCTCCCAACAAACATTAGCTCGGCACATTTACAATGCACACACGCGAAGGAATCCACAATAGAGCCCATCACAATTATCGTAATCATATACATTATTACTCCTACTGCAAGAGAAGGCTAATACACTGACCTGTCTTGCATTGCTCGACGTTTCCACCTCGTTCTCAATGTCACTGTCTCCTGTATCTGTCGTACTGTCCCCCACAGGTGTGTCACAGGACGAGAGACTTTCAGAACCCAATTGAATCCCTGAGTCCGCACTCGAGGTTGCATCCTTCCCGTTGCTTATCACTGTGGTCGAGAAGAGCTGGTGCATCAGATTTTGAATCTGCAATAAATCATAAATAAAATTAATTTAAATGTCCCGTTATTCCATTTTCATCATTCTTTCTCTCTCTCTCTTTCAATTAAGCATTTGAGTCGCTTTAATGATTTCTCTCGGTGCATCACAAAAAATTTCCTTCAAGCTTCATTGTCGTCTAGTAACAGCAAAGACTTGTAAATTCAGAGAATTTACTATCCTGATGATTGTTTATGTTTATTGCCGTTGTAATATATTAATATGAGTAACTATTTGATTTTTTAATGAACCAATGGAGGAGACCCATATTATGCAATTCATCGGGACATAAATAAATCATATGCCATTAGCTTCCATTATCTCCCTTCATAACTTTGCATCAATCGTCCCTTATTTTCAAATTGAATTATTCTAATGTAGTCACAAGTGACGAGCTCGTGCTGCTCTATCCTTCAATAGCTTATTCCCCCTCTGTGCAACAACCTATATAGACTGGTGACTTGATTCATACCTCCTGCGGTTAATATAGCTCCGGCCCGATCGTCTTTCCATGATCACCCTGTGCAATAAAAATCTATACCGCTGCTTCTCACTTTACTGCGCGACACACATTTCTATAACATGCACAGATATGTGCTCCTTCCCGTTGCACAGTTCAAGCTTTATGGTGAGCATGAGCACAATACATTATGTGACGAGCATATTAGATTTTTTGACTTATGACTTCGTAAGTCTGGCCGTCAAAAGCACAGCCATTCTTTCCTTCTTGACCGATAGACAGCATGATAGAATTTCGACATACCGAATGGTCCGATTTCTCAATCCTTCATCATAATGTTGACTGACTAAACAGCAGTTTGGAAAGGCTCCCAACACAACATGACAGTACACATGTGCCTTAAAACCGCACCAAGAGTAAAAGTCATAACTCGATCGCACTCCTCATTCTTCTCTGTGCGCTCCATCGCACTCGCTAAATGAGTTAGTTATATACTTTCTGCTGATTAGTGTAAAAAATTCCAGCCCCTATGTTCAAATATCTCCTTTGTAATCGAATTAACTGAGTGAAAAGTAAAAGTTTTCGGCATTATTTTCACGCCCCTCAATAATGCAATCCTTCATATACTAGAAAGGAAAGGATGCGTAGAGATTTTTAAGGAAAAATTAAATTAACGCATATATTTCCCATTAAAAACTGGTGTGGTAGCCAAGTCATGAGTTTTTATATATATGTCGTCAACTGTCTACCCTCAGCGTGTCATGTCTCTATATACAAGCCTAATAAAATGAGTAACAAAAATTCCTAATACCGTACTGAAAGTCAAGACAAAAAAATTGGACGTAACTAAGCCTTTGAGCCATGACGGCGACTGCATATAGCTTTCATTTCGTAATAATAAATGACTGCGCCACATGACTGATTCACTTGGGAGCTTGCTAATTGCCAACTCGATCCTTCTGATCAACTGTTGGTTGCCTTGCTGGTCAAATCAAGTGAATTTACACTCTCATCATTTTCACAGCATTTAACCATACACACTTATTGCTTTTCACAGGAACCATATAGACAAGCTCCACTCTCGTCGTCATCAGCAGCAGCACCACAACAACTGTAGAATCATGACTTGCAGTGACCCAAAAATGCCACCTGTCTTAATGACCGCATGCCATTGCTTTTTTATTATTACTGAACGCATGCTGCATTAAAAACATGTGCCCTGCATTAATCACCTTCCCAATATTATTATCACCTGCTAAATTATATATCAATAGAAAGGATCAAATTCAATCATCTCATCCTTTTCACTGCCCTCAAACAAACCTGACTTGCTCATTGCAATACTAATTCGCAAAGTCGAATAACATGCACTCGTCCGACTCATATGGCAAAATTAAGAGGAAATCTCACAGAGAATTTCCCTGGAGGCATACAACAACATTCCTCAGCTAAAACTATACGAGCAGCACGTATTCTATACGACTCCCCGTTCATCTGCTAAAAACACATGAACACACCTCAAGGTTAAGGTTTTCCCAAAATATACTACAGGTGTACACCATACAATTGTAAAGATCCGCATATCAGTTTGCTCAGTCAGCGGAGCACCCAAATGAAACTCTGCGGGCTTAAATGAAGAAAAAATTTCACTTTCCTTCCACCGCTCATCATGTTCATCATCACATGCAATCATCTCATCACTCATCACTCTTCCGATCAAGACCTTGATTATTTGCTCCACCGTAGCCCAGATACATAGTCAGACGCCGGTCATCATCATCATATAATGTCTGACTTGAGTAAGTGACGACGGCTGAGAAGGCGGATCAAAGGAAAAGTCTCACAGGATTACTATTATTATTATTACTATTGCACAGTTCACATATGCTGCTCTACGTGGGTCCAATGCGAAAAATCCATGGACATTCCCTTTTAAATTCCTCAATTTATTTAACAGTGGAGCATATGTCATGCGTATACATACTGATGATTTGAGAGATTTTCCTTTAAAGACGCCAAAACATGATTACTTATTATGACGCTCCTTCCCACAGCTCAAGCAACCCCTATATCATCATAACGCGTCACACAAACAACACTCACAACAATCCTCTCACAGACAACATTAAAACATGGAGAAGAACATGCTCTTGATGATCAATTTTCGCAAAATATCATCCATCCGTACATACACAAACTAGTAGCTTCAACATTCCATTCTCTCTGAAATGTCATTACCAAATAGAAAGCTCAATCCCTCCATACTGCAACAAGTCTCTCTCTACATATTATCCATGCATCTATATACCTCTGTCTCTCTCACTTCTTACGCATCCCATCCCCCAAAATTTCCTTTCTATACATCACCATTCATTTAGCATCACTAAGACTATTATTATTTGGGAGGAAAAAAAGTAACGAATATCATTTGTCAATAAAGTATTCCATATGATTTTTTTCTCTTCAATATCACATAGCCTCCTTCCATTATTAATTCCCTCTTCTCTTCACCTGTCTGTACATATGCTCCTTCTCTGCATACACTTTGCAGTAGTAGACAATTTGCCGGTGGAGGTAAACTGAATAGAATAGTAATTTGCAAACTACTTGATATTCATGAAGCGTCAGCTTATAATATTCAAGGTCTTCCTCAGGTGTATCCACTCTTCAAAACTACCGATTATCACAACCCATCAGGCTGCCATAAAGCGAGATGGAAAGGGGGAAGACGAAGAAGAAGAAGAAGCGGACGACGAAGAATGAGTATGGATGAAAAAAATTACAATTCCACCGAACGTATGGCATCAGTGCTCAACCATCATTTCATACACTTGAACCATCCTCTGCATCATATGTACACCTGTAATTAATCCCAAACGATAACAAAGAAACAGTACAGCCAACTAAATCAATCTTAACACACATGCAATATTTTAGACGCATGCAAACAAACAAACTAAAAGGCACCACAGACAGCACTCATTTAGCAGCTCCGCATCTATAATATAATTTTATCCCTTTAAAATAATCATCTATAAGATTCACATGACAGGGGTCAAGTAGGATTTCACAGCGTAAAACATACTACGTTCAAATCTGTACCAGTGAGTGTGGAATCCATACAAAAAAATACATGGCCAGGAGGGGATCCAGTCATTCTATATTCAAGCTCAGCAGGACAACATCCTACATACATACTGCTGAAGCAATCTGTAAATAAGACATTTTTAAAGCCTTTGCATTCCAATCAACTTTTTTTGTCTCCGCACTTCTTCCCATTAATCTGCATACGCATATGTGTACACACATAGCGAGCAAAAAGCTTCAAGAGCAGTGAATGTCATCTCGAGCGGAGCCATTGTGTGCGAAACTCGAGTCAACTTCTTTATTATATCCCCGTGGACAAATGTATACACACATTACATTCTCATGCGAACCTCAGCATTGTTGCAACCATTGTATAATATACAGACGTAATTATTATTACTTTTATTCCTGTATATATACCCTCCTGCTCAACTCACATGCTTAACTTATTTGAACTGTGCAAACAAGTTTCCATTCCATTCCCCCTTCTAACCACAGAAATAATCTCATCGCAAACCTAATAAGTCCCCAAGTTAGCTTTTGCTCACTAGCCCAATACTTCTGTACAATTATGCTAAAATTCCAACATGCAAAAGATCTGACAGAGGAAAATTACGACATGGAATTTAAAGCGGTACAACAAACATAACGTTCACTAGCTACATTACACATTTCTACGCAATTAGCTCATTCAGTTAGCAACTAGCTCAAGAAAATCTTAACCACATTCACACTCTTCCTTAAAAGTTTTTTACTCGCCAAAAAAGAGTGGAGAAGTACACACAAGAATTCTACGAATCTTGTACACGCAATATTTGTCGTCGTCCCTATTGAATAATCATTCTTCGTTTCACTTGAAAATAACTGCGCCAGTTATTTTGACATATGCTCGTACAGTTGCAAAACTTTCGACTTGAAAACCTTCCTCCTCCTCCTCGGTAAGTATAACTTCGTTCCAGCTACACCTCTGCCCTTAAAGCGTTGATCATAATCTGCACGACATCATGCAAACCTGGCCCTTTTTGTGAGAGGTAGGATGATTAACAGGGCAAGTGAGGACGAACATTGAAGAAAATTTGAGCAAAGAGGCCATGAACTCACATGTAACAGCTTTCACAGTTGAACGCAAACGAACTGAATGATACGGAAGGGAAAAGTATATAGCTAAAAAGTTAAGAGTCAGCGAGTACGTGACAAAAAAACTAAGGCCTCACCATGTTCTTTCGAGATTCACAAACAGTGAATCAAAAATAACATTCAATCAAGCCAAAAGTTAAATGCGAGGAGCTTCTGGGCGTCATCATCATCATATATGCATGCTGGCCAGACAAGCATACATGTATACAATTAAAATCTGAGATGTTTACATCTTCGGTGAGTACTCTCTCTCTATCATACGCTGATTACAATTTAATCAGATCACTCAGTTGCACTTTCAACAGCACCAGTTTTGCAAAACAAGCAAAAATATACACGCATAATTATTCTTCCTGACCAGTTGGAATCAGCATGATATATTCACACTCAAAAGCCAAGTGGACTCATTTTACTCCATGTTGTATGTATAAGAATTAATAGGTTGGAAAATCAATGAACTCCATCTTTACCCTCCCCTCTATAATCATCACAACGAGTCTTCATAATTATCACGGCAGTCGGCACAATTCCCAGCTTAGCCCATGTAAATTTCAATGAGAATGACAGATGCTAACTTGAATTTTGAAAAATATTATTATTTCTTGTCTTCATTCGTGAGCAGAATCCTAAATAAATACTATTCTCAAATCAATCCCTTAATGTAAAGTCTCATATGAGCTCAAAATCCTTCAATTTTCAGGGTATGCATGGATTCATATGAGGATTTGAATAAATTCAACAGCCGAAAGCAAAAGTAATCATGTGATTTTGTGGGTAATGAGGAGATTTTGAAGGCTGTTGCCACTGTCAACTGCCACCCATACACTTGTCCATTAGACAGATTAAGTGCAGCTTAAATCTTCCATACCATACACGTATTAGACACGAGCATATGCATTTGAGCTCTTAAGCGAAAGGATTAATCAGAAAGAAATGAGCAGCTGACCAAGGCGTTCATTCAACTCTGCTCAATGACTGACTATACCTTCATGAATTGCATTTTATTAACGCACATGTATAGTAGTAGTAGTCCGGCATACACGAAAGCTTTTAATTCACCGCAGCCGCAAGTCTTCTAAAGTCTCACTTTCCGATTAGCAAAAATGAATTAAGGTCAGTCGTCAAAACTCTCATCATTTATCACTAAAGTATTTACTCCACAAATCCGCCTCTCATGTCCCCGCATCGTCATCAGTCCATCCGCCAAATAAAGCCTCTATACTATTAGCTCAAGAGGCCGACTTTTTTTTTTATCCCGCATATAAATTCTATATATATATATATGCCATTAAAATTCATTCCTCTTCCTCTAGGTAACATTCATAGATTGCTAAAACTACTCAAAGGGCCCGAACTATTGCGAAAGTTTAACCTTTGCCTCAGACCGAGCAATGAATTAGCACTGAATTTTTAAAGATGGGCAAAGAGTCTTAATATACTTTGACCTGCCATATGAACCTGACAAACAAGTAAGTAGTGCTAATTAGTTCACATAGTACATGACAGCATATCATTTCTCTCTTCCTTGACCATACGACAAGAGCAACAACACATTTAGCTTGATATTCAAGATACCAAACCCTTGTCTTACTTCCCTAATTTGGCCAAATTTTCCTCCTTTATACTCCCACGAATAGTCCAATGTAATCTGACACTCTGAATGAGAGCTTCAAGTCGTCATCTGTAGTATTGTGTATACGTACGTATTTCTTTCCATGTTTAGCATCCATTACAACCATTCGGAAATGGTTAAGAAACTCAACAGATTCTCAACACGTTCAAGAAATCACAGAGCATTTCAGCAATTACATGAAAGTATATGAAATAACTGATCAACAACTTGGAGATAATGATCACATGACGTTGATTCCTTCCGCAGTGTTACGCTTGGCTGACTCCATGGCTAGAATTATGCACGCAGACCAACTCCTTTCATTTTCACATTCATTCGCATCCATGTATGTTACACCGGCAAAGGCGGACATGCTAGGATAAATATACAACACCAACAACAACGTTCATCAACCGGACTCATACCAAAGTATTAACAGCACTTCTCAAGTTTCTTCGCCACTCGTCAAAATCCCCTCTCGCTGTACAAACACTAAAACAAAGGAAAGTGAACCCATGTTTTATCCCATTAAAATTATTTACACACTCGAATTTGTTCATACTTGAAATCTTCCTCTCTCAGTTTCCTCTCAGTATACAAGAGATAGGGAAATTTTTGTCATTTCCTCATCAGCAAATTTGTAAGCAATTCAACTATTCACTATGGAGTGTAAAATCAGCGACACTTCTCCACTTTACTCCGCGTCTCTAAGCTGAACCCATAAAATGAGCTGAGTTGATTCAATACAAAAAAAAACCATGCGGACCTACGGGGAAAGTTAATCCTATTATACTTAAAGTCCATTCAACTCTTCAGCTGTCATTTTGTCAATGTCAGAGAATGAATGTCCGAATGAGTACATTTTAATCTGTGCTGGACAGTTGAGGAAACCTAGAAAATTTAGAGATTCATCCTTGAGCAATTCTTCACTATATAGAAATGCTACATAATTCTCCTTGTCCCGCATGTACTTAATGCGTATGAAGAGCTTCTCGCTTTCTCAAACATTGCCATTATTATTCGTTTCATCACATCATCTCTTTCATTCCATACATTTTCCACTGTTTCAAAAATCACCCACATTGGCATTCATCCATTTGATCGGCCACAGAGCTATACATTCAAGTCCATTACAGGCCTCATTTCATAGCGGTGGCGAAGATGAGGCCATTGACAAAGAAACAGACTGCGCAATGGACCAACATGAACCATGAATTTTGCGGTGAAAAAAATGCAAACAACTCAAGCTCCACATGTCCCACAGAGATCACATCTTTCGGACTTGTACGTAAAGGGTTCTAAACATCCTGAGGAGGTCTGACACGACATGTTTCTCAGTGACGTGATCCACCGCACGCATTTTTTTTACCTGCGCATATAGTTTCATCATGGTTTTCCAATAGCTCTTCACAAATCCTTTGCCCCTCCACCAAAAATCTTATACATGCGAGAAGACATCGGGCTGTCAGACTGTCTTCTCACAGAATATTACGCACTCTTTTACCAAAAATTTCCAAGCAACAAATGATTTGGATAGAAGTAAACCTTCAGCACCCAATTGACAGGGAGTCTTGAAGTGGACAAGCTCATAGCCTAATTCATAGTCTATACATCTTTTCACACTCAAACGAATAAAATTCACTAGGACACACATACACATAATATACTCACAGACATATGACATGACTCTACCAACTGACTCACTGACTTGCTGTAAACAGTGCAATCAGGCAAGCTGAATGAACCATGAACCTTGAAAATCAAGCATAAAACACACACACGCATACACAAATCTG
Source organism: Deuterosminthurus bicinctus (assembly GCA_034698825.1). NCBI lineage: Eukaryota > Metazoa > Arthropoda > Collembola > Symphypleona > Bourletiellidae > Deuterosminthurus > Deuterosminthurus bicinctus. The sequence goes on along the minus strand of JAQIWI010000126.1, from coordinate 30,178 downwards.
CACGCACACCTTAATGCATTCACGATACAGGAGAGAAAGACAATGGGCCAACAGCCGCTAGCCTGATTCCAAGCAGAATCTCTTGAAAAGCATTAAGCTTACATGATGATGATAAGGTGGTTAGTAAAAGTAAGTGTAAAGTAAGTAGGAAAATGGGACGGTACACAGCCGCCTTTGAATAAACCTTCTTCATTCTTTCATTTATACTGCTTGCATGGGCAGGATGCGGACCAACTCCGCGTGTGTGTTTGTATGTGTATAACTTAGGCATACAGCATTGCCTCAGCCCAGAACGAAGAATATTCCATCATTTTACTACACAAATACATTGGTCCATCCGTCCAACTCCACACATATTCAAATATTTGCTCAACACAGTCTTTCGGCAACATGACTAAACCTCTCTTGTTCATTCTAAATTATGCACCTGCGGCATAGTATAATCCTATTTATTATTCCTCTTCTTGCAGAGACACACTGAGAAATTATGTAAACATTGTAAGCATGAATTAGTATTCAGAAGCGCGGACCAACGGAACTCTCGCATCCAAGCTAATACTAAGTGAATAATGATCATGATTATTACTATAGTTTCATAAACATTGAGTCGCTATCCAACACCTCCGCAAGCCAACAGCAGTTTCCGGCTTCAAAAATCTCAAGAAAATTTAAGCTATTCCCCCCTTCTACACTTATACTTCCCCTTATTATTCTCACCATCTTATTGTCCGAATAACAGCACTTTATTATTCTTGTTAATTTGCCAAATACAATAGTGCATTCTCCCCTGTTATCAATAATTTTATGAAAACATCTCGCGAACAAATATTTGCCGCAGCCCCCAACAAACAAAGTTCAAAGTCTGATAACATAATAATTCACTCACATGTGAAGCAACAGTATAAGTACATGAAGAAGACGTAGTAGTACAAGAGTGCAAAAACTCTTGGTCTTTCTTAAAATAAATACATGTTTACAAATAATAATCAGTTATGCGCAATAATCTCACTCAACGCACGCTTTCCTTTCAAACTACCAATGTCCCACGTGCCACAGACATAGGACAAACTTTGCATGCTCCTTCAAGTAAGCCTCTCTAAACATGAGCACATTCAGAAATCCTTCACAAAAGAGCCCAAGACAGTTGATCCTCTTGCTTTCATTACTATTCAATTTTTGTCCCATTTATCTTTCATCTTGCCAGCAAGCAGCAGAATGCACAAATGCTGGCTTTATTATACGGCTGAATTAAACACTCATATCAGTTCTGATCTGGCCAAAAGTGAGTCTGTATATGAATTACATAGAAAAAAAATCTCCATTCCCGTACACTCTGAATGTTTGCACAACAATCTAGTTTATCTGTAAGGGCGTACGCACACATCAACCCTTTTCCGGGTGTTACAGTACACAAAATCTGTCCGTCAGCCACGAGCCACATCAAATTATTGTTGGCATTTAGATGTATAGAGACCAAGACAGTGGGAAATAATACGCCGAGCGGTATCCAAATACTGTAAAGTCCTTCTCATCATCAACATCTGCCCTAAAGAACAGCTAATACCTTCAGACTCATCTTCTCCTCACAATTTCCAACATGAGCTCCGCATTGAACAATGACATGTCCTTACATGAACATATAGAACTGTCCGAGTCACTGTCGTCGCCCTCGCCATCATATATAGATACCGGAGACGCCAAGAATTCTCTCGCGGTGTACACATTACAGATATAGGGTCATATGAGAGGTACAAGAAATATTTTTCATACAAAAAATAACAGAACTAGACAGCTATTTATGCAGGAATCAGACATCTCTAATTACCTGCGCTTTCAGAAGAGAGCGACGACGATGAGAGGCGACGACTATAGTATATGTCGAGAAAAAACCACTGTGACACACACACTGCCATCTTCTCATCCCCACACCCACGTATACAAAGTAATATTCTCATTGTCAAGTGCAACAGTAGAAGAACATAAGGGAAGAATTCCACACACACAGATTAATTTCAACACACACAAACACTCACATCCATAAGTGTGTACACTACACCGAAAGGAAAAATATGAGTCATCAACCTCAAGAGTCAATAGGAGCATTTATTATCATCATCATCAACACCCGAGGAAGAAAACATTGAGGAGAAGATGAGGACTGTCTGTATGGCTCATAAGATTCACAATTCATTCTCACAGACACAGACAGAAAAATGCACACAGGCAGACACACACACACACGCTCCTTTAACATACTTTCTACTTGTGGCGTGAATTTATTACCTATTCCGATATATAATACATGCAGTTTCTCTCATCCCCATCCTATTCATATGTGCGTCGTCACATGTAGACAAGAAGACAACACAGTACGAAGTAATCATCACTGTCATCAGGTTCGAGTGAGATCTAAATACACTGCTCCTGCATTCTATTGCCAATCTGTAACGCTGCTGGAAGAAAAATCTTAAATCCAAAAGGCTTCTCCTCGCATGTCCACTCCTGGTGCTTGAGTCAAAGAACTTAAACGGTATCATGAGTGCAATCAAGTTTATTTCCATTGTCCCTGTCGTCGTCATCATCATCATCATCATCATCCTCGCAGTAACACACAGAAAACTTGGCCGTCCTTGCAATCATGCCAAATGAAAGTGCATACCCTCGGTGGCCGATTATTTTGGTCCGTTAGCTTTCCTGGCCTAGTTTAGCCCGCATTGAATACAATAAAAAAAATCAAATACCAATAGCCCCGATAATATCATAGTGACCGAAACAAATTTAATCGTGGGCCAACTTATTCCATTCCAAAATAATAATTCATGAGACACACACACAAATACACACTTCTCTTCCTCTCAGCCAAGCTGCTGCTATATGGTTCAGAGCTGAAACAGGAAGCACTTTCAATCAGCACATCCTGTGTAAGTCCCCCATCCTGCTCAATCCACAGTTTGTTTATTGTAAAAACACACAGCACAGTAACCCTTAGGACAAGACCCCTGCACCTGATTTTTACAGCACCTTATATTACATTTGTTACCTTAACCACTTGATAGCTCCTTCCTTCATGTTCTCCTCTCATTAGTACATGGGATCGTGCGGAAGCATTATGATCTCTAGGAGGACCTCCATATCTGTGTAGTACACACTTTGCACGCAGTATCCAATCATCACGCATGTGTTCGTCAGGTTTTCTCTATACCACAACGGCAAACCTCTTGCCTGCACTGTACTAAAAGGCCTCAATATTTTAACACAGCCAGCCCCGCGTGCATGGCACTATTCCCCACAAACAACAACTCTTTACCGTGTCATCATCAAATGGACGAAAAAGTCGGTGGAGAGACAAGTATTAGCCCTCAACCGCACACACAGTCCCATAAAAAAACAAGGCCCTAAAACATTTATTGTAATTTCTCCTCCTACATAAACTAGCTGGCTACATGGAAAGCGATGGACGAGTGAGACAGAGGAACCACAGTGTAGCCGAGTTTGTAACAGCAGCAGCAACAACAACAACAGGATTAAAACAAGGTAGCCCATCAACTATCAAGAGAAGAAATGAATGAAAAACTTTAAACAACACTCACCAGGCTCCATGCCTACATACATACATGCAGTGTCACGTCTGAGCTTTATGGCTCATTCAAAATTCCTTGGGCTAAAAAACCAAGCTGCTGCTGGCATTTCAGCCATACACATTCCACCATCAGCACACCGTTATAGACTCCGTCATGTTTGTTTACAGCATGAGACCCGTTCAGATATCACATCCCCCTGCTACGACTTCCAGGAGCCAGAATTACCACAGAAAAGCGACAGTATACATGTCGGTGGTCCTCTCCACACACTGTGACCATACCTACCACCCTGCAAGGTCGTCCACACTGGTCAAGCAGGGGTTCTAAATGTCAATTATTCCCTCACGCACAACCAACTACCACAGGCCTAGCTCAATAAACAAGATTGGAATCTCTCTCCCATGAAAATAATTATTGCCAACTCTTTGTATTTTCACCAGGAGTTTTGCCGGAACAGGACATCCTTAGCGGTGAGGGAACTTAGATTTTGTAACTGTATATATGTAAGTCATAATAACATTACACTTATTACTCACTGCCAGCGGATAAAAACTTGGCTGTGTCATCCAAATGTGTGGGTGTTAAGGAGCAATGTTATATAGTGACAGCATACTAATTCCTCACCATTTAAAATTCTCATCACAATCCACACCTGGTCATGTACTCATGTATCTAAGATTTCAGTTGTCTGTTGTGTGTGTGTGTGTGTGCAATTCTGCCTTCTATATACGCGCCTTCCAAAGAAATCCCCTTTTGAAGCACGCGTATATTAAAAAAACATTCACCCACAAGTGTGCCTTTGGTTCCCTTTTTGCATTTAAGACGCGCACACAGACTTCCTCAGGCCGGTTTACTAATCACAGACTACGTACAAGAATACGTATACTTAATTCATAGTCTACAGATATGAGAGAATTGCAAGTGAGCGAGCACATGCACGTAGTCCGTCTGTCTGTCTGTCTCTCTATACATAAACCTTCATCCATTCGTTTTCAAGAGCACAAGCCACGCCAGAGGAATTGCACGTACCCAAAAACCCATCTACACTGTCTGCCCCACCACCAGCTCGGCATCATTTTTCCACGAAAAACATGGTCGTACAGTAATTATTATTACATTCTCCACCTCTCTGACCCTCTTTATTTACTTCATTATATATTCGTCCGTATGCATTTGGATGTCTGATTATGTGACGACGTTGTCTAAAAATTCATACAGGCACACTCAACCACTCTGCTCAAGCGAGTTTTTATTGAACAAGTCTTATATTCTTCCTCCGTATATATTTCCCTCATTTCGCATAATAATGATGAAAGGTCTTTGTTTTCTGACTCAGAGGAATGACTGGTGATGGTGACTATATAGCCCTTCATCAAACTTACTCATCCATTGTTTTTTAAACATGCTAAATCAAGGACTCTCCTTTTCGCTTTCGTTTCACTACTCACCATAATATACCATCTCGCTGATAATAATTTGCCATCAAATATGCGATAAAATCTTTACATATTAATTCAGTAGTTTTCCAAAAAAACATTCTCTACATAGAATGGCAATAACCCTCCATATATACACACACTCCTTACATTTTCTCTGTAATCACTCGAATTTTCTCAAATGCTAACAACTTGTTAGCATTTGAGAAAATTCGAGTACAAGCATAAGAAAATCAGCCTTTCATGTTTTTCTGATTGAGAGGACCCTACAAGCTTCCCAATAATATACAAATAAGCGGAGAAGAAACAGAGCTCGGAACGTGCATTCGTTGGACTTCCGAGTGAGTGCTCTTCTCTTTGTAAACACGCGGAAGTATGATAATCACATCAATGACCATGAAGGCTGGAAAATGGCCGAGTGCAATCATTTGGCATCAAGTTATGATGCGATGCAATGCACCTGTTCGATCTTACAATACGATTCCTTTCATCTCCACCATGTAATAACCCACATAAATAATCCTCATAGCAGCCGTCAGGCTTTACAGGACGCATATTTATGACCAGTTTAGAAGGAATGAGAGAAGCACAAGAAGAAGAAGTTAGAGAGAAACTTGCAACCAGTTCAATGTCTGCAAGAGGAGAGTGATGAGGATTCCATCCGCCACATAAATCCCACTACATTTACCCTTTCCCATCTATCCATCCAGTTTCTTCTCACTATATCTTCTGCAACTCTGCGCTCATCAAAATGCAATGTGAAACTGGACCTCCTCATCGGATCCACTTACTAGATAAGCTAATTTCTTCAGTTAGCTACACACTGACTGAAGCTTGAGAGGAGGACGGGCCATGATAGGCAAAAAGAGTTTAAGGAGTCGAGTCATTTTACCAGATAACACTAGTATTTGATCAAACTTAAAAGCTCATGTAGCCTCTCACAGTATATGGCTTATCAGAACAAGGAGCAGTTACACACGGGGGCCACATCTCTCACCAACCAAACTTCTACTCAACTTGACCAGCATCCCAATCTTCTTGTTCAACATATTAAGCGAATAAAATGTGAGCGACATCCAGTTGAATTACTCCTGTCAAATAAAAACTATACAGAGAAAGCAGGAGCAGCAACTTGCTCACAGCCATCTGTCTACTCCACAGATGACAAATAGCTTCTATCACTCCCACGATCTCTCATTTTTACGCCTCCAAAGTAGCCATGATTCATTTTTAGACCAATATGCACTACTGCTACTCCAGCTTCTTACTACAAACGGCTGTATACCTTTGCTATGCTTCATGTATAACGCAGCATGACGGAATTTTGCAAGATAGCCGTGAAAGAAAAGTTCCACTCAGTTCCGCATGCAGAGGCAGCTGAGATAATAAAAAGTATGCAGGCATATAGCTACTCTGAGAGACAGAACACCTTCCTGGGTGGTCTTGGTTTGTCGTGGGAAATCTGGAGAATAAATTGCATTTAGTCAATCAGATTAGAAAAGTGAAGGAATTCTAAGCAAATTTATCCCCTTCATACAGCATCACTCGGCCAAAATATTAATTATCGATGGGCTTAATCATATTATGCATACTCTAGAAATTCAATTACTCCAGCGGTGGACCACCAAGGCGTCCTTTCATTACTTCCAACAACGCTACGCTCGCATAAAACTCATAATTTCCATCAAGGTCATTCAAGGACCCATCTAAATGCCTAACCGCCCACAAAGATTCTGCAATCCCCCAATTTTCCATTCCCTTAATGCGCGCAAACACACACACACACGTCCCCTTCAAATCTAATTCTCATCAATCACGTCAGCAGCATTGATATTACTTCCTCCTTCCATCCAGCAAAACCTAAATTACATCGGACCAATTAAGCTTCTTTGTGTACGCACGTAAGTAACCTTAGAAGCTGTTTGTAAACTATGGGAAATTGCACCTTCACAATGGACTGGACAGAGAAAGAAACAACAAAGTTTCCATTCTGCCATCCCAATACAGATACATCCTCCTCCGGACATCATCATCGCATAAGCTTTAACAAACAAAATAACAAAAGCCCGCCGTTGGCCAAAGCCAATAAGGCACACCTCTCGCAAAAATATAATAACGATAGAACAAAGATGCTCTCATATATAGCGAAACATACAAATGGTTAGTGCATGGCGAGATAGAAAAAAATATTATTTTAACATATAAGCAGGCATACTTGTTCAAACCTTTCAATAATACCTTTAATTTCACACATAATTCAGACTTTCTACACGGGACGATGATGAAAATATGCGATGTGGCTTCACATGGGCGCGAGTACGTACGTACGTACTACGTGGCTCATATATGTGCATGGTGATGAAGGAGAGTTGAAGCGTTTTAAATTTTAGCATCCCTTGAGAGCCAATATTGACCGTAGTACTGACCAGTGATGATGCACCTAAGATAATTCAAGACTATACATACTCACATGCTTTTGGGCCTGTTCTTCTTGTTATTTCAGCGTCATTAATATCGCATGATCATCTGACTCTCTTCTATTTAATATTGAAAAACCTTGGAGCTTTGAATTCTCATCCTGGCCAGCCCATATGTGTCACCAACTAAGTAACTGTCAATCCCCGCATATCTTTCGGACGTAAATTATTGACCATACTAAGGCACTTTCCTCACTCACTGGACTTGAGGCCATTGGACAAAAATCGACGTGAGTATTCTAGATCATATAAAGGAGGATTTGTTGCGGAAGAACACGTTTGGTAAGAGGATTCCAGTTCATCAACTTAACTTGGACAAGAAAACAGGTTGAAACTTTCAATGACAAGCCCAATCTGCTAACTTGCAGCGCTCACAATGGTCCTTCATATTTGGACAATCATTGTTTTTTCTATCTATATAATTCACATAACTATCTATCTTCCGTTTTTCTTCACCCCTACAGCCGCCACACTCCATTTTCTCTTATGGGCATCAAATTCTCTCTCTATACTCACTCCTTCTTCTTTACCTCTTCTACATTGAAAATGAACAGTAGGAAAACCAGATCAAGTTGTTCGGCTTAAATGGATACATAAGTTTCACAAGCTTTCTCCTCCTTCACTTTTTTGTACCTCCCCAAATACTTAATGGATCTGAATGAGTGCGGAGTTGGTAGAAGGAGGAGGAGGAGGGAGGCATAAAATATTGCAAGTCTATTTGAAATTACTGCGCATAACATTTTCTTTATCATGGAATGGAATGCCTCATAAAAAGCTCTATACCCTCATAATTGTCACACACAATTTCCAGCACGTACGCGTAGTATACTTGCACACACAAATACAACAGGCACATCAGCACACTTCTTGTCCAAGTCGACGTCATTGTAAGAAAATACGATGGGAAAAGAAAGCTGATTCAGCGAGTAATTCAAACTGGTGATCGAACCAAGTCTTATCACCACAACAGTCTCACCAATCTTCGTCAATGTGAGCCCACAAACCCTCATCAACCTCATCCACATCCGCTATTCGAGCTGGTTAATTAGTCTCACTCAGCTAGTATAATATACGTTGCGCTGCACTATCACAGCCCAAAACTTTTGCTATTTCCCCCATATACTGTGCGTGTCTGTCAGCTCCAATCCCTTCTCAATATCTCAATCCTCCTATGTGGACTGAAGAAAGTAGAAAAACAAAAACAGAAATTAAACGTGACAGCTGAAGCCGATAAGGGAAATGAAATTAAAGCCAGCATGTCATCGTGATAATAACAAGGAAAATCCTTCTGGTGTCTTCTTTGACGCTGATAGATGAGCCAGCGAACACATTTGTCCGTGCAGCATCACACGCACAATTTTCCAGCTAACTTAACTTCGTTCCCCTGACCATTACAGTTCCTTTCAGGAGAAAAAAAAATTGGTAAAGATGATGATGATGATGATGATGACGAGGAGGCTGACAAGATTATTGGGAATGTGGATTTTGGTGCTTTAATGCACCCTCACTAATTAAGTTCCCACCGCATCAGCATATAGTCATGGAGTTAAACAAGCAAAGGAAAAAAAACAGGCTTGACAGACCATCATCATCATCATTTTCCAACTACCATGTGCCAACACCCTGTCCTACCTGCTGCTGGCTTTATGGCAAAATAATTGGTTTTGATGGAAACCTGGGCAGTTTATTGGGTTAGAGTCATCCTGCATAAAATACACTTCCTCATTATCTAACAACAGCTGCAGAAGTCGCCTCTTTCATGTCGTCAATATAAATCCAGTCAATCATTTATATCTTAAGTTGCCTTATGTACTACAAGCCAGAGCTTACGTTACAATATTCAGCGGCGGCGGCGTCATGAAAGACTGAAAACAAATCTTCACACTTATTTCCCTCCCTACCCCTTAAACTCTTCTTCTCGAACTTCAAAGTATATCCATATGATTTAATCACTTGCTGAAAAGAATATTTCCCATAGTACCTTCCGTCGTCGAGGACTAAACATGGAGTAGGAGCAGGCTGCATAATGACGAGATGATGAGAAAGCTTGAAAAAAATCCTTTGGTCGTGTGCCTTAAAAATTCAAATGGACATGCAGACATACAAAGTGGAATAATGTAATTCTCATGCAACGTTAAGAAAACATTTAAGGGTTTTCAATGAGGTACGGCAATGAGCCAGCACATCAAACACCTCTCGTACATACAAATCCCCGAAAATGAGTCAAAAACTTGTTTTCCCTGAAATTGTAAGGCCCCTTCCTTGCAGACCTCATTTGGTCAGACGGGGAATTGAAGCAAGTTGAATATATTCCATCATAAAAACCCTCCTTCTTCACGCTTTCCACTCGCACCATAATCAAGACATTAAAAGAGACCACATAGACGTCGCCACACTGGCAATTATTATTGTCATCCATCAAGAAGGCAATCGCTTTACCAAATCCCAATATTCCATTCATAAAAATTCTTAACTTCTCTCTCTCTCTCCCTCTCCGCTTTATAAGAACAAATAATCCTTTCATCTGCCAACACATGACCCTGTGTACTAACAGCACAAGCTTCCGACATAACTGCTTGCTCTTCGTCGTCGTCGTCGTCGTCATGAAACAAGTTAGACGACTCACATAATCCAAAAACTTTTATCACGGCCACACCGAACCTTCTTCATGTGCAGCACTACTAACAACAACAACAACAATGGCTCATGTGAAATTGAACCCTTCTCTCACTTATGGTATCTGAATAAAAGATGCTACGAGATACGACTACCAAATCCCATTTCTATACACACAGGGCTAATCCAGGCTTCCAAACAACAACCCCACAGGCTCATCATCTCTCTATCACAATCAAATGGAGATTTCATGCGGGAGCCGACTGTTGTTCATAAGGCAGGACCAAGTCTCGTATCATGACTTGAGACTTCTGCACGACGCATCCTACGTGTAGGCATTTGTCTTACCTGCATCATCCATCCATCCATCCGTTCCTTCCCCTCCAACAACAAGATGAAGATGAAGAAGAAAAAGAATACTGAAAAAACAATCATTCTTCTTCGTGCTTGGGCTAGTATCTCCGGCTTTAAGCCACTTCATGTCATGCTTATAGTTTTTGCTCATTCTCTCCGGCACATACGCACGCATTTATACACGCACAAGTCTCTTCACTAACTCAATAACCCCCACCTCGAAAGAGCAGGAGGACATGTGTAATAGCATAGCCACCAACTTACTACAAATTTCCTCAATGCGGCCTTTTAACTCAGCTCAGAGCCTTTGCCTTTACATTAGAAAACCCCACAAATTACTCTACGTTACACTCCAGTCACTTCCTCTCCAACAACGTCCTCCCATGAGCATAAGCAGCGCCATGAAAAACCACCATGGTCTAGGAGGATTTAAGAAACCACATTACACTCCCGCAGAGGCTCTAAATTAATACAATTCCACTTCTTTATCCCTTCCATTCCTCTATAACCAATGTGCGTCACTAAAAGAACAAAAATAGAAGTGTCATAGCAACACATTTACTGCTGCCTTCTTCTTCTCTTGTCACCACCACCATTAATCCAAGCACGACCGTAACTGGATAAAAAAAATTATTATTTCCCCATGTCGTCGTGACACGTTCATGTGTGTCTTCAACAATTCATTTCGTCTCACAATTTTGGGCTTGCCTGGATGGATTCTCGTTAATAATAAGCCAAAGATAAACAACCTCCACACTCCACACCCTCCACGCCTTGAACCGCAACATAAAGAAATCACAACTTAATGTCGTTTCTACCCCGGCTGGCTGCAATTAAGCGAGACAATCCTCCCTCACTGGACAAAAATAATTTCAATTCAATTCAATACGAATTCGCCAGATTGCAACAGCAACAACAACAACAATAAGAACGAGGTTCATTCCTCCGTGTGGGGCATCCCTTCTATCACTTGTAAGAACCAGAGGCTTCCTCCTCCAATAACCGTCATTGGTTATGCACAGCATGATAAATAGGAGGGATAATTGATGGCTCTGATGATGCATTTTCGTCTCGTATCAACTATTAGCATTACACACTGCAAAGTCTCTACCTCACATGGGGAGTTCCATATGCGTTAAAAAGGATGTGGTGCATGAATGCTAAAGAAGCAGGAGATTTCCAAAGTGCCTAAGTTTTTCAACAAGCCCGCAATCGCATTCAGGAAAAATAATTGTCTTCTTCTTATTACTAATATACATCCACGTGTTTCTCTTCCGCCTCCGTCCGATCCCTTCTTCCTTAACAGACCGGCCGCATAATCATGATAGAAAACTATTTTAAATAAATCTCATAATAATAATAATAACACTCGCTACACAGAGAAAATGTATTCCTGAGGAAATATGTGCCGTGGAAGTATGCGGTGGGTACTACACGTATCCAAGCACAAAGGGGAAACTGCATACAGAAAGAGTGATGATTAGGAAGATAATTGTTTGCTCTCGGAGCGAGATTTAATCTCATCTATTGCAGCTCCATATATGCGTCGCAGTGATGATGGATAGGGACATATAAGCACTGACATAGAGTGTGACCGCGCAGTACACTTCACAGACTGTTGATTAATTTAATACTTGAGTCACTATCTTAATGACTTCCGTCTACATACTATCCCCCTTCCCAATTTCAGCAGGATTTTATTCAAACAAAACACACACAGCGCAACTCTTCCTGCTCCTTGCACAAACAAACACACGAAGAGTTATTAGCATCTGCTTAAAAATATTGCGAAATCCTCTGCCCACTCAACATAGAATCACTCACCCTTGTATAAGATTCATGTGAGTGATTCCATATTCTTTTATTTCATTCCGCCCTCCTCAGCTTCATGACTGTTCCAGCAGCTCACATAATCTCAGTCTCAGTACAGGATGAGTGTAATACACTGTGCATACATGAAGAGTGATTTCCATCCCGCTCAAGTTACAAAGTAAATAATGACTTAAGCTCATCAAAAGTCAACCTATTGCAACAGCATATACTTCACATATAAGATGAGTACGCAGATGAGCCTAAATTCCAACACATACACACACCTTTGCTCCGCTCATAAGGAAAAGGACTCGTTGACAGACACATGCGAATTTGTCTCATCAACACTTTTCACGCATCATTAAAGTCTTTCCCTACATTTTCTCGTCACTCAACTGTCTAAGCTGACTGTCCTTTGACGTGAAATGGGCCTGTGCAGTATGCATTTTGCTACATAGTAAACGACCTGGAAAGTTATGTCCTTCTGTCTATACGAATGACGACTGTTTTGCCTCAACTCTGAAGCCATGCATGCGAGTGTGTGCCTCTCTTCACTAACATCTACAACACATATGCCCATTTGTTTTGAGACCACAAAACATTTGATTGCGAAAAAAACGTCACCACAACGGCAAAACGTTCCACTGTTCATACGCGACACAATTATCAAGTTCTCATATGTTGGAGATGGTAAAATACTAAAAGGCCCTTGCGAATATTCACATCCACATGCTTCTATCAATAGACAGAGAGATTTCCGTCCTGGATGCATTGAATACTGAATGCTGAGCAATAGTTCTGAGCTACCAAGTAACGTCATATAGCATTGCTCACTCGTTACTATTAAAACAAGTGAATTAAACGATTGGAACGATTGCATTAAACGAATTCAAAGCATTCGCATGCTCATACAACTGCTACACTACACATGCTATCTCTACATGAAAAGATTCACACAAGGCTTGAGTCCTGAGCAATGCCAAAAAGATGGAGAGAAGCATTAAAATAGTCCAAGTCATTAGCCTGTGTGTCTCTGTCTCTCTTTAGCTCGCATATGATACATTCATGTCTGTCATCCCTGAATTAGACCATAGATGCACGCAAGCACACACACGACACACATGCTGATACCCATTGTCATTTTCTTTTCAGCCTTTTAAGAATTCAATTAGAGGACCACGGTCAGTCACTTTATTCATTCCCACAAATGGCCACAGTATTTTGTAGCGTTGACGGTGACGGTGGCGAGACAAACAGGGCAGATAAAATCCACGGACCATGAAATCAAAGCTTCTGTCTTTTGAGCCAAAAAACGCCTTGCTATAAAGAACAGGATGATGGAGGGAATAATTCTCATTAAGAATCATGATGACCAAGGTTTACTGCCGCTCTCAAAATAGTTCCCATGCGTATAGCAGTAGTCACTGCTGCTGTTTATGAAAGAAGCAGTAGCTTTATAGTCACCAACAATGCCTACAGCTCCCAGCCCAGCCCGCCTGTTTAAACTTGACCGGAAACGCATGTGATGCTGGCAAAAAAAAACGCTTTACACGGGGAAAAAACTCCATACATTTGCAGCAAATAAAACTTGCGAACAAATATCAGCTCTTTCTCTTGCTCTCTCTCTCTCTCTCTTTACTCAATACTAACAAAACACAAGAAGGCGGAAAACACTTCGCACTTCTAATTCTACAGTCAAGTTGCATAACATCAAATAGCACATATTAATTAAGCACTTGCTGCAACAGCGGAACAACAAGGCAGACAGGTAGCTGAAAGCTGTGAGTTCAGTACGGCTGTCTGATGCATGCATACACATACTGGCAATTAGATTACCTTCTCAACCTCCATGTCTACTTAGCAGTAGAACAACTTATTTATAACCAGCCCCCGAGATCATTTCTTCTTCTATAGTGTGATGTGCGTGCAACATGCAAGGAAACACTGCATGATAATAAGTGGATGCTCCGTACGAACAAAATCAATTGCAGCAAGGTGAAAAACATGTGAAAAATCAGTATTTTTAATGTATCGGATCATGATTTACGGGCCTTTTCTATGTAAAAGCCTGTAAAATACTTCTGTACGTCTGGGGGCATGACAGCTTTTCACGCACAGATCGGTATCGATAATACCGATGCAGATGCCTACGTATGTTGATAGTCTGATGGGAATTGGGACAGGGGATTCCAGTAGTCGATTGTAGAGCAAGAAGAACAACAGCTGTGGCTCCACCGTCAGAAATGTGGTAGCGGTCAAGGTTGTCCTGCGGTTTACGATGCAGTTCTTCTTGTATGACTTGCTATAACTAACGATCCCTACGCATACCTGTGGACCTTATGCTATAACTAACATGCTTTCTGCAACCCCTGCTGCCTGGTAAATGTCCTTTTGGCATTCCTTCCTCACTCCTAGAGAGAAAGAGAGAGAGAGAGACGTGAAATGGAAGGGATGAGAGACATTGTCATACTTGTCAAAGAAGAAACGTATGGGCTACTTTCAATGCCACGATTCCCAAGCGCATTCGTTCTACTACTTGCACAAAGAATCCATCATTGTAAACATAACCCTATAGCTTAGCTATCCATATAATATTGACGAATGACTTTTATTTTGCACATAAGGTAAATAGCACTCTCGATGTAAAATTCACTCATTCTCCGACCAGTTAGTAGTGGTCTGATTCACGTGCCAAATCCCAATTACGACTTAATTCACCGGTCGGTACAGTGCCATCCAATTCTATATGTCAGCATGAATTACTCGGAGAAGAAAAATTCTCGGTATGTACACGGCAACAATTCGGTGAGCTATTTGGGACGGAGGAAAAAGCGGTCATTAGAATAATCATCATCATGCAAGTTCCTGATAAAGCCCATCGATGGATTGCCATTGGGACATTGATATCACACGCGTACATTGGATGTAGAGGAAGACAACAAGTAAATTTTCTAAGCACGCACGTTATGAGGAAACAAGACGAATGACTGACGAATCAACTTGATGAGAGAGAGAAAGAATGAAAGATATTGCAGGTTAACAATAATATATACACGCCAGATGGAAATCAATTTCATGACTCACCGACTGTTGGATGGTAGAGCGCAGAGGCTTTGCTGAGCTATTCGAAGAGGCATTGGATTCCAAGCTCGAGTGGCCTGTCTGATGAATATTATGACTGCTTCCGCTGGTATTATTGCTCACATTATTGGCAACGGTGTTGCGACGCCCACTAGCTGAGATTCCGACTTCACCACTGTCTTCATTTCCACCACTAAGTACTTGATGCAAAGCCCATTCTGATTTGGACTTTTCACACAGTCGGTCATCACTACGGCATCGATTCACATTAACACCACCACCCTTGCGTATCTTGCTCCCATTACTATTATTATTGCTCGGCACATTGTTATTAATGAGCGTCATTGGTCCATGATGACTTGACATATTTGTTACACCGTCGGAATATAGAGTCATTGGGCTTCTTCCCATCCCGCTCCCAACGCTGAGGCCACTGGCGTGGACCGCAGTTGTACTTCCGCCCAAATTCTCACCCATTAACATCCCATACGGAGAATTTCCTACGGCATGATAGGGTCGCACAGACGGAGTGTTCATTCGAAAGTTATTAGGATTTCGCTGAGGAGGAACACAGGAATTGTAATCACTGTAGTTGGAAGACGACGAATACAGCTTTGGGAAACCATGGTTACTACTTCCGTTACTACTCTTCATCACGTTCCTTTCAAACTGATGATGATGATGGTGGTGACGTGAGTCATCCAAAGCGACTCCACTTTCCCAACCAACAGCAGCAGCACGATTTCTATTTTTCACCACAATCTGTGACTCCGTCTTGGATCTTATCAAGGCTTGATGATTCGGAAGACTGGAACCGTTTCTGTGGTAGCTTCCTGCTGTGCTGCTTTTATTATTCGGATTATTTGAACTTGGTGACCCTTTAGTGGACTCTTTCGCCAGCGCAGGCTGTTGAACTGTAAAATAATTTTGAGAGAAACAGACACATTAGAACATTCCCAAATCTCATAAGCTTCTCCCACATTAACCATAACCAACATGTTCTTAAATTAATGCAGATTTTCACACCATAGTTACAACCTCAGCAGCAGTTCATATTATTATCACTTTTCACTCACATATACAGACAACAACAGCATGTGCTCTTTGTCAACAAAGAATTGGACATCATCAGCATTCAAACACTACCGTTAACAATACAAATTGAATTTCAATTGGACTTGGTGTGAAAACTCTAGCAAGATACTCTATATTACTACTTTACACATTCAGCTCGCCAGTCTTCACATAGCTTCCTATACCACCCAGATCAAATCTCCTATACCCCCAGTGAAACTCCCGGTTTAATGAGGGGCACGTCGTCAGTAATACTCATTGCTCTTTCAATGGATAACAGAGCATACCATAGCTAATATATCCCAACAGCCTGCCAGTTAATCAAGAAACCAATTCCCTGCGTCATGTCCCCTGCTATTCCTTCGAGGATGAATGGTCACAAAGAAGACGAAGAAGAAGAGAGAGGAGGATTGGACAGTTAATAAGTTCAAGTCCTTATACTTTGTTCTTCTATCAATATGGATCCTTCAAATTAAATCAATCACAAACCGTTTATAATACAAAAACAACAACATAACAGTCATCCTGTGCAAAAACAAATTATGGCAGCAAAACAACAAGGAGACTGTCTGACTAAAACTCGGTTTGGGTCTCTACCACCCAGCCGGAGGGGGCCTGTCAATCCTGTCAACATTTCAATCACAATCAATAAAGCAGTCTAAGAGGAAGAGCATTGTGAGAGAAACGAATTTCCAAGTCGTTTATCTCCTGATTTCTAATCTAAAATCCTCACCGTCTTGCCAACTACTGTGATCCAACAAGAAACTATTATTACAGAATCTAACTTGCACAGTTAGTTAATACAGCACGGAATTTACTAGAAAGGAGATCTCCAATCACAAGACTAGCAGAGAAGACTTGACTGTACTGATTGTCATCGCCAAATGCAGAGTGGTTTATAGTCCACCAAACCCGCAGTGGTGTATATAGCGCATGAATTATAGAAATACGGCCATGGATTACTTACTTGAGTTATCAAGAAGATGAGCTCCTCGTCCTTGGGATTCTTGAGGAAGTGCGACTGCAGAGGTAGAGCTCTTGCTAACATTCTGCTGCTGGAAATGCCTCATATTTCTATTCATTTGCATGTTGGCAGCTTCAACTGTATGACCTGGAGTTAGCAGGGGTCTCTGATTGTGCTGGTATTGAGTTGTAGCATGATCGGATAAAATGTCATATAGGAAAGTACGTGGGGGCTTCTCCGGAGGCATTGGACCTTGACGAGGCCTTGTGCCAAGAGATTCATTAGTAAACTTTCCGGTGTTACTATTGCTATCATTATTATTGTCTTTGGGCATAGACAGCGGCCTGTCCGTCGAAGCTTGCGGTGGAGGCACTAACTGATGAAGGAACACCGGTGGTGGAGGGATTGGAGGAGGGCAGTCCTCCAGAGATGGGTAGTCATCGTTATGATTCATTGTTGATGCTGTTGGGACGGCATACTCCACTTCAGAACTGTAAGCTTGTTGTTGCGGGAAGACACTAAAATCCGAACGTGCGGGCTTGAATGTCCTAGAGGGTGAGTAAACTTCGGATACGTGGTAGGGGGCAACTACATTAATAGCTTTGTGTTGTTGTTGTTGTTGCTGCTGCTGTTGAAGCTGCTGCTGGATTTGTTGATGATTGTGATGATGTTGGGTGGGAAGAGGAGGAGGCGGATGATGATGGTGGGGATGGTGATGATGTGTGTGATTGCCTGTGGCAGAACGAACGTATACACTACTAACACGATTGACCTCGGCTTTGGAGTTGTTTTTCTCCTGACCACTACCACTACCTGGCACACCACTGGTGTCGAGAGACTTGACTCGTTCCAAGCTCAACTTGGACTTGGTCTTGGTAAAGCGTGAATCAGGCGAGTCTACAACAGGATCCTTCTTCCGAAATGCATTGCTCCTCTTAACTTTACCATAAGCACTTGCACTTCCTTGACTATTTGTGTCATTGAAGTTGCCAGTTTTTTCTGAATTCTCACTCACAAGGTCGGCGTCGAGAAGAAGTGCGGACAAATCCTCGTCGTCCACGATTTGCTTATTCGGGTAGACACTATCGTTATCGTCGTCTTCGTCTTCCGGCTCGTCCGAATGCAAAGTAATGGACTGACTCACATAGATCCCGTTTCGACGATTGTTTCCATCCAGTGTGCTCATGAGGAGCGCCTCTGGGATAATGATGTTGGGATACTTGGGAGGGACAACGATGGGGTTCTCGATCAAAGCGCTTCGACTTCCACTGATCATGTTTCGGATAGTGTCTGAGCCTTCGTTGTTGTGAATGCCCATAATTTCTGCGAAATTGGAAGCACTTTTTGACTTGGGAAGACTTTTCTCATTATTATTACTTAAAACTTCAAACTGCTCCCTCAGCGCCTTAACTTTATTCCCATTCCCGTCCATCTGAAATGTACAGAAGCCAGCAGGGAGTTACGACAAGAGATTATTTTGCAAAGCGCTTCCACAAGCGCTACTGTCATGTATTGTTACACTATTATTGCGTGTGTGTGAGAACTACCGTGGGCAGTTATGTAGCTGGAATTACTCTACAACAAATGCTTTTGTTATTATTTTTATAGTTCTTATTCTCTCAATGCATATACATGTTCTACTATTCATTTTAATCCATAATGAGGGACGACTCTATACCAAGTCAGTCAGTGTTTCAAAAAAAAACGACACAAGTCCTCACACCTTCAGAATTATTCTGTTTGTTTATAGAACTTTCTAAAGACATTAAAATTGCATAGCAATGTTGTTGTTATATACACAGTACACAAAGTGCAACATGCATCAGTCAGCAGCATCATCATTTTAATATTATTATCACCAGCACATGACGACGAGCAAGCAATAACCTGCTTGTTTTTTTTTCTACATCAAAAGCCAAGAAGCACACGGCGAATGCAGTAACATCTGCTTTTCAATAATAATAATACATTCTACAACTATTTAATTTCTGACTTCATTCAACGTCATGCGGTGGCCCATGACACGTATAAATACATTAAGTGTGGGAGGATTTATTTTTGACTCTCTATAAATGTCTGGCTTGGATCTTCATAGCTGACTTCCAATATGATATAAAATCCTCCACATTAACATATCACAGCCTCTGTTTTCTGCTCAAACTTGAGAAAAAAAATAAAGATAACAGACTCGTGAGGGGATTAAAAATAGTGATCAAACCGTGGATCCTGTCTCTTTTATATGACATTTATATTACTTTCCCAAAGGGAATTTCAATGCCGCCCACTTGGAGAGAAGATGGCGACTTATTATCATCTGTATCATTATTAAATGCAGCGATAAGAGATAGCATTATTAGTAAGGACCTGCAGCAATTAAAAGTTACAATAATGCATGTGTAGAAAAAATAGATACAAGGTTAGCCGTGCAGAGATATGGGAGGGCAATGGAATAAAATCACATCATCATATAGTTCTAATAATTATTGCTCCATCCTCATTGACTTTGTAAGGATGATCAAAAGTTGTTGATTTGGACATTGTCATGATTTCTTCATGAAATTAGGACAGTGTGATGTGAGCTTACTTGTAGGGCTGGAATATATTTGTCATCTTTATTACATAAAAGGAGAAGATCTTAGAGAAAACTTACAGCTGGCTACAGGTCCGAATACGGCTTGTAGGAACACATTATTAAATCCGCTGAGAGTGAATATTATCTTCGACGACATGAGTCCAACTAAATGATTGATAACAATCCGTCCACATGTGAGCACAGTTCAGGAGTTTCCAGGAGTCATTCAACTGGACTCAATCCGCATCGTCTATAACTCCGATTTGACTGACTGAGAGAGGTCTACCAAAAATAACTGTGAGTGATCCAAGATAGAAATAATTCACAACTCAATCTAGTTTCTTCAACAACTCCTTCCTAAGATTTTTTATTTCTCCTATCCACCAATTAAGTCAAGTCGGACTGTTACATTTTTAACACAACTAAACAATTTGTCATACACTTTTAATAATTTCTTATAGGATGGAGTATAATTTGTTCCACCTAATGTTTTTTATCACAATCGGAGGGATCAAACACATGTAAAATACAGTCTAGTAGGTCAATCGGAGTGAGGCCAGAGTATTTGTTTACAATTTTGCTCCACACTCCACTCAATTCCCATCCCACTATAAGACTCCCACACTGCCCAAGATTTTGAATTCGGTCCCTATAGTATATGCTACCTGTTGGTCGGATTAGTTCCAGGTGCCTCCTGGCTTTGTATTTTTTTCTTCACATATAACAACACCGGAACTATTCAGGCACAATTCAGATCCCACTGTGAATTCCTTGCACAATTCTATATTACACGCACTCGTCATGTAAATAAAGCGGATGTTGAAGGAGTAAAAATAATAGTTAAAACTCACACATCCCTGCTCTTCTGCTATGAGTACACTCACTCTAGCATTCTCAGATCAGAACTGACGGATATTATGTGTGTCCTGTGTATGCACTCGAGGCTGGGGGGTTGGTCTTGAGAGCAAAGGAATAAGTAAATGTATTGAAGGCAAAAAGGCGCTGAGGTCTGTTCTGTTGTTGTCTATGTAATGCCTATATGAATGGTAGACGGTGAGAGAATTCTTCTACTAACTTTATACTACTACTACTGCTTACTTTATACTATGTACTCCTTTTTCCCCCATGCCGATGTAATGTACAAGGTGTATACACTACTGACGGCCTCGAGACTCACAGCAGAATACCTGAGCACACAATAGCTGCAACACACAAGAGCAAAAGCAAGGCTTGATTCTGTATAGAAAGTCTGTGTGTGAGTGAGTGACTGTATTAGCATGAGGAATCGTGCTGAATAATCTGCGACCTGCTCAAAAGCACACACACGCACACACTTGCTCACTATACAGTCATCATCAATTACCACAAAACTTGAGCATTGAATGAGCAAAATCTTGGCTTGGCATTCATATCACAGGCTCTGCTCATATCTTGTTCATCTTAACAGCCCGGTCAGTGAGTAAGAGCATTAAGTTCAATCTATACCTTCGTACAGTTAAGCTCACCGTCCTCGTCGTCGTCACAATGGCAAATTGTAAACAAACAAAGTCATATGACACGACAAGAACACCACTTGAACGGATGAGGGCCGAGCAGTATAGTTTATTAAAAGAATGCCAATTCCGGAAGGAAACATCTTCACTCACATCCTCACTCTTTATATGCACATTCCGAAGATTCTCCCCTGATAGTGACTAATGGGCTTGGTAATGTCATGCCCGCACCTACAGAGGATTATATGACAGCAGTCGAGACTAACTAGCAAGTGAGGGCATGGTGGTGGTGATGATGACGTGGTTTTTAAACTCTCTTGTGTAGCTTTTGAGTTGATGACGAATGAGTGGCTTGAATGAAGCTCATAAAGTCCTCATTACCCTCTCTGTAATTCCTTCCAAGCCAGCTCCTTTATAGAGAGCTTTTCTTATTCTTGCTACTTTGGACAAGAATCTTTTCCACTGTCCATTACTACCAGATTTTTGGCATTGGGTCTTTTATGCCAAAAATCCAGACCCTCAAGCGTGAGGTTGGATAATAACCTGGACATTTAAACCAAGCAGAGCGGCGTAGATTGCATGTGAACTGGTAATTATAAGAGCCTGGACTGCAGATTTTTTCTCCATACCTTGACCTTTCCATTTCTTTTGACATAGAACCGACACTCGGTCGGATGGAAGCGAATAATGAGAGGACTGACGTGAGTTGAGTTGAATGACCGAACATTACCCAACCCGCTTGTTCCCATTAAATGGCACGCTATATAATAATAGCGTACTGCTTTCAAGTTACCTCCCGGATACAGCTTGGCTTGTGTCTTGTGTAGGATTAATATTTCACGGGATTTTACCCGACTCGAGTCCCCCACATGGTCGTCGGTCGGTATCTCGGTATACTGAATTAAAAGCGAGCCACTCGTTCCATCAACTCTTTCATGCGCCATCTTCTGAAGACCGACCAGTCGCCCTGACAGAGCGGGACTGTCCATCCGGTTCGAAGATTCATTTGTTTTGAATTGAGGCATCATCAAGTTTGGTTTTTGGTTCGGTCTTCTGGTGATTATTGTGGATTTGTAAAAGTTGTTTTTTACAAAAGAAACTACAATGAATCCAGGTTCATCCGGTGGTCCTTCTGGACAAGGCCCTGAGGTAACTCAGGTCAGTTCACTGCCTCTGCCGCCAGCTACTTATATCAATTTGTATTCGGATGAGAACATCCGGAGAGGAAGAGCACCGAAGCCTCCACCTGCGCCAGGTCAAAATGAGACCTATTCAATGTTTGGTATTCCATTTCATGCAGATGATGCAATTATCAGGCCGTTGGAAGGCCAGGTAAGTGTCAGATTTATTGGATAATTGTAGCATGGCAGTTGCTGTTGAAATGCAGACTAATCACCACCGGCTTGTGTTTCAGGGAATTCGACGACTGTATCCTCAAAACTTTGACCATCGAAGGGAATTAAAGAAGATGAATCATTCAATATTAGTTAACTTTCTGGACCTGTTGGACACCTTAATAAATGCACCAGAACATTCAAAGAGGCAGGAGAAAGCTGATGACCTTAGTTTACTATTTATTCATATGCACCATTTAATCAATGAATTTCGACCTCATCAGGTGGGTGATCTTTCTCTGTTGTTTTTAAATTCCAAAGAATACATGATCGCTGGGATAATTATTTGTCTGTTTGTCATTATTATTTGTTTTTAATACAACGTGCAATTTTGTAGGCGAGGGAAACTTTACGTGTGATGATGGAAGTTCAGAAACGGCAGACGTTGGACACATGCGAGAGGTTCCAAAAGCACCTGGAGAAGAGTGTGGAAATAATCAAACAAGCCTTAAATGGCCTTCCTGAACAATATGATACTGATAGCCCGCTCTTGGCATCTACAGAATCACTATTTGCCTCTCCCAAAAAGACTAACGATGCAATTATTGTGAGTA
The DNA here is from genome assembly GCA_034698825.1 of Deuterosminthurus bicinctus. Lineage (NCBI taxonomy): Eukaryota > Metazoa > Arthropoda > Collembola > Symphypleona > Bourletiellidae > Deuterosminthurus > Deuterosminthurus bicinctus. The sequence continues at coordinate 6,770 of JAQIWI010000126.1, read as the reverse complement.
GTCAGGATCAAATGATGTGCGATATAGTGGATACTATGTGAAGATACACTCACAGGGATATTTTGATTTTTCTATAAGGTTTTCCATAAGTTTACAATTAGTTATTTTAACTTTATCATGTCAATGATAATAATGATTCACGAAGGAGAAAAATACGAAGAAGAAGAAGAAAGTATTAAAACACACTTGCAATCTGACGCTGGTTATGCTTCTTTTACTTCACTAATTCAATATATACCTCTACAGAAATAAAACAAAATAATAACGACGGTATACATCAACTTGGCATTATCGAGAAATTTAATACAATCAAGACCATCCAACCGCCCCATCCGTCCAAAGCTCACCAGAAAATCAGGGTTGAGTCATCTAGAGTTACAAGAAATTAATCCACAATTCATATAGTAAATAGTAATAAGTGTGAGTTTTGCACTGTATAGTGTCAATGCCGGACACAAAAGGGCAGAGAGGGAACAACTTATAAAACGTTCTGCCACACCTTAATCATCAAAATAATTAAGATTAAACAGTTAATTGCTTCTAACAGCAGAGGTGCATTAGATACGACAGTATTAAGGGTAGTCACGACATTCTACTTTCAACGTCGTCCCCTAAATGGTCGACGGGTATTGCGTCCTCCACCGCCACCACGGAAAGCCCTTGATGTCCCACGGAAACCACCGCGCCCACGCGCTGAAGGAGGTGAGGCTGTGGAGTTCAAAAATCGGTCAACAAGATCGTTCAAATACGATTTATAGATGAGAAGTTGAATTGCTTACAATAGGATCCACTATTTTTGGAGAACTTCCCACTAGGAGGTTGGTAAAGGATCCTCTCTCGATCGTTGCCTCTGCCAGCCTTCGCAGCAGCGCCCCTAGTTTGCAATGGAGCTTTCCTCTTCAACGCTGCCGCTTGTGCCGCGTTACTCTTCTGCAATGGCCTCCACGACAATCGAACACTTGCTTTGTACGCAGGGGGAGTATGGAATAAATCTTTAATTATCTGATTTATATTGGAAATCATCTTGTATGCCATGATCTGAAAATAAAAAATTCATGTATAACGACTGTCAGCTTCAGCTTCTAAATCGATATGGAAAATACAAATCACCTTCACTCGATTTTCCTCGCTCTTGAAGTCTGTTTGATCCGCTTGTGACTGTGCTGCTGTAAAATCTTCTTTAAGCTTCTTCATGTAGGCTTGAGACGAGCGTGAAAAATATTGCAATCTCTGGCGGAGATCCTTCAATCGTTCCCCTTCGTTCAGATACTCTGGAACATACTGACCTAGTTTGTGAAGCACGAATAAAAAGCACTCAATGAAATTAAAATCGTATTTCACGGGACGTTCCTCGTCATCTTCAGGAGGAGGTGGTAGAATTTCCTAATACAAAAAAAAATTGAAAGTTAACTTGAGTTTGTTTCCAGTTTACAAAAATCCCATTTTCCGTTTCACAGAAACTTCAACTTACCAACAACTCGGAGTAAACTGTTTCCAGGCATTCTTGGGCTTTTGCCGGGTCAATCTGAGTGATATGAGACGCAAAGTCTGCCATTGTTTTCAGCGCATCTACAGCAACATCACCTCCTTCCTCCAGTAAACCTGCTTCCTTCAATTTGGGTACGACTTTGGTGCAAAAGTAAATTAAGAATGGAGTTGAACTAACTTGGGACTAGAAAATCAGAATCACCACATTACTTCATGCTCCTTCTATACATTTCCAGACTAATTAAAGCACAGTGCAGTACTTACCGAAAATAGTGGTTGCACTTGTTTACAGCAGATGAGCAATTTGTCCACATTATCTGACTGTGATGGGTCTAAGTCCTTGTCCAATTCAAGCTGCTCTGCAACCATATCGACAATTGCTTGCTGTCCACTGACTGTCTTCAGTAACTTCGTATCCATCAGGATTTGTATGAGGGTTTTAAAGTCTTCACTATTAGTATCCTGTTAATAGACAACAACGGCATGGTTTCACAACGCCCAACTCAAAACGACAGAAAGGTATTTCAATTCAATGCTTCTTACCCCTATAACTTTCTTGACAGATGTTAGAAGTGTGGACTCAAAAGCTTCATTCGTCAACTCAGGGCTAAGGTCCTTCAGGTGGACACTGAGGAATTTGAGGCATCGACTTCTTACGATTTCTTCGCCGCCACCAATTTGTGAGAACAGCCCAACGATTGTAGCTGCAAATCCAAGGACGCAATTAAATAAAAGTTAAGTTCATAGCTAACACCTAAACTCATAGATAACACCAAGCCGTCATTCCCATTTACCTTTTGCATCAATATGAAAAAGACTGATAAGGCAATTCTGAACAGCACTCAGCTCCGTTCCATCGTTGGTTTGCATCAGCTGAGCATAAACATCAGCTACTTTGGGAACAAATGTCGTTATTTTCTTGCATACCCCAATCATGTCTTTCTCGACTTGCTTCCGAATCTGAAAATTGAGAAATTTCATTACCATTCCCCTCTTCAAAACGCAATCATACAACTGAATACAATTTACCGAAACATCATCATCCTCGCAGAGATCAAGTAAGGAATCAATGGCCTCGGAGTATAACAATGGAAAAAACTCCATGAATCTTGAGATAAACTGAGACGCTAGACGCTTTTCTTTATCTGTCCCCTTCACGGCTGACAATAATTCCCGGAAGTCTCGTTCCAACTACAACAAAAAGAAACATACTCATTTCAATCACCCTCCTAAAACTGCATGCTCAGCTCAAAAATTACAAGCAACTCGTAAACCAGCTTGAGCAAATTCCAATCTTCATACCGTAACTTTGTTTTCAGCATTATTAAGCCTGTCGTAGATTAGATACAACCGCTCAATATTCCCCCCACTGTCCACAGTTTTGATGGTGGACGGGTTTGTTGTCTTCCCCGTCTTGTTACTCTTGGCAGAATCAATCACTTCCCCAACGGCTGGCATCTTGTCACTTTTCTATTCCCGTCTGTAAATGATCATAGTAATTTAAACAAACCACACTAATCAACTCCATGTAAACACTGTCAATGCGTCAATGAAGCGTATACCGGCCGCACGTCCAAATGACTCACTCTCATCCTTAAAATTCCGGTATGCACTAACACCACTCTTCGCTCTCTCTCTCTCGAGAACTACATATATACTACGCCATTTGATACACTTATATACATTATAATGAGTGAAACTCAAATACTTCTTTACAAATCAAGTTGAAAACTTGGCCAGTAACAATTACAAGCCCATTTTCAAGCAAAACAATACGTTTCAAAATCCACCCCTTCGCCCGTACCTTTGAACCAATGCCAGAGGAGCTGAATATGAATTTTTTTCTTGTACACTTACCGAATTATTAGCAGCAGGTCTTTAAATGTGATGTCAACATGAAAATTTATCCAAATTTTTCATCAATCAACTAGATAACACACAACAAGCATTCCTCTTCCCACTGATTTTGTAGTGTTGGCTCCGTACCCGGCATCGCCGCCGTCAACTTCAACGCTGCCCTCTGTCGGCCATTCACTTGAACGCGACTCAATGGAAGCGTCCACATTGATTGATTCAATGTTGAATTGCAAACTAGAGCGAACTGCTGCAGACTTGAGCAACTTGGCGCTTCATGTTTCCCGACGATTTTATTGTCTGCATCCTTGTCCTTGTGCGACAAAGGAGAAAAGAACTTCGGACTTTTGAAGAAATATATAGACGTTTATGTATTTATTGTACAAATATAATTAATTCTAGGAACAATATGAAAGAGTACATTAAAATAACACAATGAAAATAAAATTAGAAGGATGGAAATGCTGCAGTTACTCTTGTTCTTGGAGGTAAGAGCGACATCAAAGGACTCGTCGTCTCCGTAATCAAAGGAGTTATTGGCTGTAACTGAGAGAAGGATTGGGAGGTTAAAATAATTGTATTGATTGATTATGAATAATTTTTTCATACGTTGAATTTCAAGCATCTCGTTTCCAGATTGAGAATTACAAAGATCCTGATCGTCACAGAAGCAAGCTGTGACGCCTTCGAAGATAATAATGGAGCCGGCTTCGGCCCCTTGAACACCATCAAAGATGGCATTTGGTAATTCCTGGTTGTCTAATGAGCCGAATTTCTTGCATGTAGCTGGAAAGCGTGGAAAGCAGGCGCGTTCCATGACTATGCCAAACTTGATTGTTGTTGCTCGCACTTTAGAACACATGGGTTTGTCTTTAGGGCAAGTGTCCTTTGGGATCATGTCCGAGTGGATTGTCGGCTCTAGGCATTGTTTATTTGTAGCTTCATCCCCACCGATTTGACGATAGTTGCAGTGATAACATGAAATTTCTGAAATAGTTGTGACTGTTAGAAGCTGACGGGGGAAGGTGTGAAGTTTGGCATGATATGCTGAATGTGTTGGTAAAAGCTCGGATGTTACAGATGTGCAAGGGAGTGTAGTTGTTATTTTAGATAATTTTGTTAAAATTTACCCAATGATTCCAAAACACACATTGATAGATAGAGTAGGGCTACTGTGGCCTTCAGATTCATCCCGTCCAGATATTTCCATTTTGCAGGAACAACAATGGCTGCTAGTGTTACGCATTTGACTTTCCTCGTGGCGTTGCATTTGCACTAACTTCATCAGTGGACTTTGTCATTATCCTGCTTTGGTTTTGGTCATACTACTCAGAAAATTTAGCGTTCTTGTTCTTACACACACAGGGTACACGGACGAAGGGAATGATTTGTGTTTGTGACAACTGCGACTGCGAAGGTAATCGGCAAAAGTTAGAAAAGTCATGATCCCATAGATTGCTGATATTGGATTTTGGGAAATTGTAGATGAAGATTCCATGACATTATGTGCTGACGTCATGAGCATATAAATTTATTCCTGCAAATGAATTACTCATCTGGAGGCGCGTAATAACTTTAAACAAAACATGCGTAATTTACAGTTAATATGACAAAGCTCCGTTCTGGAGCTCTGTATAAAAGTGCTGCTGCTACGTTGTCTCGGTAAATAAAGCATTGAAATGTTCAAATATTTTTTTGCAGCTAAATAGTCACAACAGGTTGGATGTTCATGCTTCAGAATGAACAATGATTTTGCCCACAAGACGTCATGTTGCAAGCGTGCGACTGAGAGACTGAAGACGCTCGGGGCGCATTGCATGTGTTACGTGAAGTGATGCCCGCAAGTGCCCCTTTTATTTCTCAGTCATGAGTTCCTTGTTAGGATAAAATTGGGGGTTTAAACATTCATACGTGTGAATAGCTTGAAAGGTTATAAAAACAGGTCCGATATCGGACCTGCTTTTAGAACCTCATCTCTCCCTATTTGAGAGTAACTGAATCAATCTGTTTTGATTTCTACAAATAATACTTTTAATTTTGAAGACAACCTCATTAGATCAATGAGAACTTCAAAATGAAGCATGATGAAATGGCATTTGGTACGAGCAAGTTGTTCAGCGATGTCAACTGCTATGTGGGCACTGGGCACGCACATCTTATCATCATATGCGATTATACTTGAGCTGGAAGAGCGATTGCCTGGGCATTGAAAGGGATAATGCATGCAGCCGCCGCCCTCATACAAACAAACAAATCATTTGACATCCTACGATTGTCATAACGCACACCTTTTGCTCCTTCTTTGCCTCAGTATTTGTTTTCCTAAAGCGTGCTCTCACATCTGCATGAAGGTATTTCATGAAGGCCTTATTGGCATGCATGAAGGGATGGCATGCTCTTAAATGTCCTAGCCCACTCCGTAGTAAGCAGCTGATTTAAAGACAGATCTTCGTCAGATCCTCTGCGCCACGTTCAATCCTTTATGTAGAAAGGGTAATGGGTTTGGAATGATGAAAATACAGCTCTTGATGGATCAGGTATGGCACATGTATGTCAATATGTGTGAAACGCAATTGAGTAAAAACTGTTAAAAGTGGATGGGGTATTGAAGATTAAAAGTTGAAATCTACACTTGCACATACACAGCTTCCCTTGAACGGCGCGTGGTATGCCTCTGTACACACCCGTTGTCCACCAACATCCTTAATCTTGTCCTGTCTCGTTTAGATAAGAAAGAGAACACCTTTCATCTTATCTCCAGAATTACTTTCCTCTAGCTCTCTCTCTCTCACTCTTTTCTCTCTCTCTCTCTCTCTGTTTTTAAGGTGAAGAAGACACCGCAGTTGCGGCCCATATTGAAGCGCCTGTGTGTTTTACTCCTGGCACCATGTACCGTTTGATGATGAAGCAAACGGAGGATACACCTGCGAAAAATTGAAAATAGAGTTCTGAGGAGGACGGGAAAAGCTGCCGGGAAAGATATCCCGCTGTACAAATTTGGATTGTAACGCTACACGGTCGACTGTCAATTCCAGTACACTCGCTTCCCTTTTATTTTTGTGAAGGTCAAGTGTAACGAGGCACATGCCAGGTAATTGAACTTCGCATGTCGTCCAAATGTTTCATCTGCTTCCGCATATAGAGACCGAGTTCCTCCCCATCTGCACGTATCCAGCGACATCCTCCTGTGCATGAGATAGGCTTGTTGTGAAAGGCGTTGTCGCACTGTCCCTTGCCAAATCAACAATAATCACTGACGGCATGCGAAATGACCATTCCAAAAATGTAAGTGGGAAGAAAGGATTGGGTCCAAGTCCAATGAATTCCTTTTCGAGAGAAAAGAAGCATATGTGGTGGTGTCAGCCTGTGCACACTTCCTCCGTCACTTGACCATGACTTAGTCTGAATGAATAACTGACAGACATGTG
>JAQIWI010000125.1:0-67045 GCA_034698825.1 Deuterosminthurus bicinctus | reverse complement strand
GGAGATTTTGCAGCTTCGAAAAGTTCCATAAAATTGATGGTCTCACAATGTGTATTTTGTGCTTCATTTCAACGGCGAGGACCGGAAGCATAATCCTTTTTCATATTAAAATACTTATGGTGCCAAAATTTTATTTGTGCCCTTTATCGAACAACTCTCAAAGCTTTTGGTTCTGACTCGCGTCCTAATACTGCTAAAGTCGCTCAAGTATAAAAATCTGTAGCTCATCATGGCACCCCCTGTATACACACTAAAATGACTACAATTTTTCGCTTTGTTCTTGTATATTGTATGACATATCGCCATTTTTGTAATTTTTCAGGCTCTACCGAAGCCATCATTTGTCATTTGGTTGTGCAAAAATGAATGTAAAAAATGACTACACATTTCCACTACTGCAATATTCCGCTTGATTAACTGCTAGATGTACAGTTTGATGGAGTCACTATACAACAATGTAGGGCTCTTATGAAATACATATTCCTATTTTCAAATAGATAATATATGTAAATGTGTGCGGGAACGTTGTGAATGTAATATTAATGATTATTGATTATATATATGAGAAGATTATTATAATATTCATTTGAAATTGCTTGAGGAATAAAATGAATTTTTATACTGAACAACATCTGCCCCCTACTCTTATTATTGTTCTTTATGAGTTGAAACTCCATGCAAGGATGGCTGAAGGGTCGGGCTGGGAGCATTAGTAAAATAAGAATGAGCCGAGTAAAGTGCAGTCAAGTGAGAGAGCACATAGTTCGCCCTTCTCTCCCTGCTTCTCTATACGCCTACAGCATACACAGAAGAAAGTTTATGAAGAGGAGCTAAATCTAGAATCAGACTGTATGTGGCGGTATTAGGTTTGATATGGTAAGAATGAACGTGGTGGTGAAAACTATTGGCGAAAGTGTGTGCGTGTGTGTGTGTACATATTTGTAACAACTGTCTGTTGCAGTCTTGTAGTATCAACAACATAGAATTTTCTGGTGGTAGAAAGTTGTAGTAGGAGAAACTTGAGAAAGCCTGTGTTTTTTTCCTTTCTTCCTGGTTCGCGTGAAATGCAATGTGCAAGTTGGGAGAGCAAAGGAGTGGAAAGAGTTACACAGACAATAATGTTCTTGCTCACTGGGCGGCAGAGTCTGAAGAAGACGACGAAGCAAAAGGATACAACAAATACGTGTACGTGCAAGCTTTCCTATCTTCAGCAAAGTTTACAGTAGTGGCAGAGAAAATAAAATGATATTTGGCTTTAACTCGGCGCAGGCGGTCTATCTCTTTTTCTTTCCCACTTTCTCTATATCGTTCCTTTAAAACTGCTCCTTGTTCTTTTTCCCTGTGGTTCACATGAAAACTCAATTGTTGATTTCTTCACTCTTTCTCCCTTGCTACTCTCGCTACATGACGGTTATGTAGTCGTGTGAGGGAGTAAAATGAATATCACAATTCTTTGTGGTTTTCACGAGGACCAAATGAAGCTCGTCTTCAACCCATCTTCATCCTTCTTCTCTTCTCGCTCTCTCCTTTACTTTCTCCACTCAACTTGTAGCTCGTTCAATGACCCTCATTCTCATACAACGTCACAGTGTAGCAGAGGCATTTGCTCGTTCTACTCATAGCCCCTAAGGATACTCGACTTTCTCTCTCTCTCGTCAGTCGTCTATCTCCTCTGCCTCCATTTTCCTCCGTATGCCAACATCTGCACAGCCTGTGCAATAACGACGGAGGAGTAAGAAATGACTGTGAAAACATGTTACAAACTAGCCCTTCAACTCCTCTCGCTATTGCATTTTAAAAGACGACAACGTCGAGGTCAGCAGCCGCACAGTTGACAGTGCCGGTGGTTGTTGCATATTCCGCCTCGCTATCTGCGACTATGAGTTGCTATCGTTAGATGAGACGAGGTCATTAGTTCATGTTTACATCTGCTCATACCTAGGAGTTCAAAGAATACTCACTGTTCCATCCTGCCAATTCCAGCTAATGAGATGCTCTGCAAGGCTTGAAATAGGCAATTAAAGTTTTAAAAATTTTCAGCATCGACCTTTGAGCACTGGTCCATAGATTGGCTGTTGGGCATAGAAACCAATCCTTTGTCTCTCGCTTTTTCTCTCTTGAAGCTTGAAGAGTAATCCTTTATCTCCCACTGTGGGTTGGGGTACACGAACGGGAGCTTTTGCGTATTTATTGCCATAGAAACGAGAATGTTAAAGGTGTCGCTACGAGGAAGCTAGAGAGCTCTAGGCCAGTAGTAAGTTAAAGTTAACATGAAAGTTGTGGCAGCCAATGGTTGTTCTTTACTATGATGAGGGCAGGAGCGGGGTTGGAAATTAGGATCCGTATCTCGTATGCATACAAATTCCATACAAGGCACTCTCCAGTGGTCTACGTACATTGAAATAGAAGAACATAGCAAGGAGAGATGCAGGGGAAACAATACTAGAGAGAGAGAGCGCTGCTCATAAAATGTGAGTAAATGAACAAACTCGTTGGGCAAAATTGATTAAAGGGAAAAAATATATATTCAAAGGGTTCCTTTTTCTCCCTGGTCATGCCGTGAATGCATACAAGCCGGGATTTCTTAAGGCTTTTTCCTCTGCTTCTAACAGAGAAATATTGAGCAATATTGTGAAAACTAAGACCAGTACATAAAACTTTCAGGATAATGTACATAAATATCACCAGAATTCTCCTTACATTCACTTGTTCCGCCAGAGAGGAATGAAACAGTGGCGGTGGCGGGGAGAGAGAGGCAGAGATCTCAAGATTTCCTTCATCTCTATTCTCTTTCTCTGGCGTGCAGAAACAAACTATAGTGCCGGCATTTCCCTGTGGCTTTCTTCTTCTTCTGCTTTCCCTTATTTGCCCCATGGAATATCATTAGCCAAGGTAGGAAATTTGCATTTCATTCCTTTTCTCACTAACCTCAAGGTATTACGATAGCAAAGGAGCCACATTATAAGGTATCTTAATGCCCTCTCTGCTTTCCCTTATCACTTTATTCATCCTTTCCTCTTTGACTACATTGCAAAGAAGTTGACGGCTTTATAACGGCCGTCCTTACGGCCTGGCAGAGTCATCTGCATGTTACCACGCAGAAAGCTCAGCATGGCGAAAAGAAATTTGTCCAGGTACACGCAGTAGGACAGGATCATTTTGACAATGTTATACATTACTTTACAGCAAGTCTGTGAGCTTTTCAGAGTATTTCCCCAGAGTATTCTTTGTCTTAAATGTCTGCTGGGTAGCTTTTACGTACAGGAAAGTTGAAGAGGAGCGTGACTGTTGTAGCCTTGGGACAGTGGGTTAATGGGTGAAAGAACTGGCATGCGTGTGTATGTGCATGGAATTTTTTCAAGTGGCAATGACGGAAGGAGGATTACACCATGCGCCATCATTTCAACGGTAATTGTAACCTATAGAACGTGTACAAATGGAGCGGAAGGATAGAATGTAAAATTCTTTAAGAAATATAACTTTCCCCACCCCCCCCCCCCAGCCTCACGTTTTCAATCCCTTCGCGTTTGTCAAGTAAAATCACACATCAAGCAGAAGAAGAGGCATAATATGTGGGTAAGTCGAGGAGAGACATTTGGAGTGAAACGGAAATGAATGTTAACTATGGCCGGAAGTCTTGACCGCAATCACTACTTTAAATTTATGTGTCTACATACAGTGGCACAGACAAGGAGCGGAACATTGTGCAGAGATTCAAACCATGAGGATGTCCCTGTGGATTTTAACACATCCTCCAGTTGCACTGAGCGTATTTAAGTATTCTTTGACCACAAATGAATTGTGTAGGTTTTCTTTCACAAAAAAAAACCAACAAAGTTAAAATATGAAACTTCGGTACATGCTAGTACAACAACCAGATCATGTCTTAATAATACTCGGCTCATAGCCTTCCTTCATGTTCACTTTCACAAGGGTAGAGAGGGGAGCCTGCGTGTAAGTTGTGCGCCCTTGGGATTCACTGTAACATACAAGTTTACTTAAAGTAATGGGATTTTCTATGTGAGACACGTTGAGCAAGAGGTCATGCCTGTGTGATTTCTGGTCATCATTTCCTACCTACCTTAGCCATAAATGAGCCATCTCCTGACATACTTTCTACTGTCGCTGGCAAAATGACCGTGAAAGAAAGTAGAGCAATGGCATCATGCACCATCTCATTACACTGCTAAGAGCCCGAAGATAGTCTGGTTAAATATTGAATCTGCTCCAATAATGGCTCAGGAATTTGCATGGATTCCCCCATTGAGAATGAGGAGGATGGATGAGAGTGTGTAGGAACGTGCTGGATGACTTGCTAGCCTTTTTTCTCACATGATAATGCCACCTCCTCTTTTGGCTTCGGACCAATTCATTCCCGTTCATTGTGTTCATTCCGGATTGGTTCGCCACCATGGCGTAATCGGTCACTAACATTTTCACAGTTATATATACACACACACACACACACACACGTGTATGCAAGTCTTTATAGCCACGCTTGAAGCCAACGGGAGGGAGATTCATCTTAAGATATCCCATCGACAGAGTCAACAAGAAAGAGTGAGTATGGACATGGTGAGAAAAGGCGATGATGGTGATAGTAGTTGGCGAAAAAGCTTATCCCCTTAAGCCAGTGGAGTAATGGAAAAGTTGGCTTACTCAGCACATGCATTATTTTCTACCTCTCTGTCTCTCCGTCCTGCTACATATCGTCTGCACATTCCCTCGGTGAATCATTCAACAGTTGCTCCTTTGTCCTCCAGCAGCATAGTAGGCCTATCCTGGAAACCTAATTTTCAATTTAATTCGCTCTTTTTTCATCATCCTCGTCTGCCTCCGCTTGCACACAGTTTATTTGCCTCTTGCCTCATTATCAAAATTTTCCCATACTCACACAAATATTGGGAATTATTTTGAAAACTATTTTCTAGTCTAATGCATGCCAAAGTGTGTAGGGGTTGAAAAGAGAGCTATTGATGTCGAGCCACCGAGTGTCCTTAGGTTACCACTCTGAGGGAGGGCTGAGGAGAGAAGCCATTATGGCATAACGCTCCGACTTGGAGGTCTCAGTCTCACGTTCATATGCCCATTACTCCGCATTGTGTGCACCACAACATGCATTCTTTGCAGTTTGTTTCACTCGACTATTTCAAAAGATTCTGTCATGTATCACTTATGGCTCATGTTTCCGACGCCTCTTTCATACTCCAGCATATATATAACAATGAGAAAAATCATAATAACAATAATATGCCCCCAAAGAGCTCCATATGCGCTCAGAATTTGCATTAATATAAAACACACAGTGGGCCCATTCTTGTGTCATGTGTGCTCGCAAAAGTCACCACATATTTCTGTATATTTTCCTAGTGGAAAGACACATACATACTTACACATACACAACTAAGCACACAAGGAAGTCATAAATAATGGCGTGAGTCGAGAGGGACTGTGGTGTGTTTACACAATTGTACAGTATACACACACAAACATATCCTGCGTGCAACTTATGGGTAAGACGATGCAGTCTAAATGGTCCGTCAAGTTGTGCATGGGAAAAAATAGCACTTTCACGTTCCATAGTTACTTGTTAAGAGTATCATTTTCACTTACTAACTCTTTCACAAGATTGCTATGTATTCGAGTTTTTTTGCAAGGAAAATGACCCTATTTCTCCATCATCATCATGGCAGGGGGCGGGTTGGAAAATTCATCTGGCTTAGTGTCACTGGTCTGAGCACACACACGATTCCTCTTCCACTCTCTGTCTCACCATCACCGCCATTAAATTTCGCTAGAGAGTCATACTGAAGCAGTAAAAGTCTGGAGGAAATAGCCTGTGCTAAATCAATCCTTTCCTATTACCAGGGACATTAATATTATGAAATTAACTTTTCTATTTTCTTCTCGTATCCAAATTGAACTTGTGTAGAATGCTTTGCATAATTTCAAAGTGTGAGTCTGTGTCTAGTTATGAGCAGAGATATTGCTTGTGTGTGTGTCATCTCATGAAGTAGTAGTAGGACGATAATATATTTTGCAGGGGTATTGACATGTTGCTGTAAATACTGGTGCACTTGGCACAATAACTACCTTTAGGCTTTAGAGAAGAGGATGAGCTTTAGATACCCATACTAGTATTAAGTGACAAGCCTCAGATATGAAGATAGGATTCCTCGTCTCGTAGGAATTGTGATTAGAGAGAGAATACTTGAAATCCCACAGTTGGGCAATCATGGGGAAAGGTAATGGGAATGGGGAGACGTATAGACTGTGGGAGCAAGTGGGTGAAAAGGGGAAACTGGTGAATAAATAGAGATTTAACGAAACTGTAATGATTTTCAAGGAATTGCTTCTGCTTACCTCACTGGTTCACAAATCACACAAGTTTCCACACTTCCCCATCTACAAACGCAAGAGCATACAAAGAGCGAACGATAGATGATAATCCCGTCAGTTAAAAAAACTCGTGCATGTTCCCGGTAGACTTGAGAGCAGTTTGTTTGTGTGAAAATCGTCTTTGGTAGTTCTAAATTTGGCACACGGCACAGAGCTGTCTAATTTTAGGTTTTCTCAACATGAGACGAAAAAGACTTTCAGTTTCGATTTGCTTTAGCTTAAGATAACAACGAGGGCTCTCCAAGCCTCTACCTCTGTCTCATAGCATTTCATCAGCCATTTTCACATCCCCGTGGAGATAGACACTGTAAGCATACAGTGGGAAGGAGGCGAGAAATTGCCAATCCTATTCATACTACTTACCTTTCACATCCTATGTTAACTTATAGGAACTGGTGCAATAGTGGTGAGAGGAAGCGGGATAGTTATATGAGAAGAAGATAATATTAACATGAGTTGTACAAGCCACCGCTGAGGAGAAGGTGATCTGTAATAGTAGCACTTGCTAAAGAGAACATGGTCACACCAACTGCTCCCATCACACACACTCACTTCCGTGTAAGAAAACCGAATTCATTTGCATTGTAAAAGAAACTGGGAATACTTAATCAAGCGCCCTACTGAAATCCCACATTTTATTTACTCACCAAATTGGATTTCATCTTGCATCTGTGTATGTGTTTGAGTGAAGTGAAGTAAGCAGAGTTAGTTAAGAATGAGGTGGAGATGATTGGAAAATTGCAACAATGGTCAAAGTGAGAATTTGAGTGTTGACAATTTTTCCCTACCGAACCAACAGCAGCACTACTATGAGTCAGATAAGTTAGAGAAGGATTTAATTTATCTGGAAGTAATAATCCCTGGCTTCCTTCCCGACAGCCGTTGTTGCTCTTACCTCATCCACGGATATGAGAAGACAAGAGTGTTACTAGCAGTGTCCTGAATTAATGATACCATCCCTGTGTATAACGTACTCGTCGACTCTGCAAACATTGTCTCAAGATACTTATCTTTGTGCTGGTGACTTTGTGTGCGTGTGTGTGTGCTTGCGAATCCTGTGTGACATTGCCTCATTAAACTTAATAGAGATTTATGAGGAGAACAAGCCTGTAGTTGAGGGTAAACTTTCATCTGTGTGTTTCTCTGTCAGCGGATTAAGTTAAAGGAGAATTTCTTTATGGATGTTAGTTCGCACGTGTCTCACGGCCGCAAGGAAACATGATTGAAGCTGTGATATTGTAGTCAAGGTGGCGTGGTTTACTGTGATTTTCATCAAGAGTGTGTGAAATGTTGTTCATGAAATTTGTTCAAGTGTGTAAGGAGCCTTGCTATTGGAAAAGTGGTCAAAGTTCTTAGCGTATTCTCTTGTACTACGAGGAGGTAAAAAAACAAGAGAGCATCTGTGTGTGAGCGTGTGCCTTAATCATGGCGTCCATAAAATTTGCTGCTCAAGCCGTCGCAGCGGTGAGTTTACACTAATTAGTCGCAGCATCTTCTGTTTGGACATGGTCTCTTGTGTCCAATATGCACGATCTGTACGTATCTAGGTGGAGAACCAAGATATCATGCGGGATGAAAGCTTGAAGAAGTCCATGTTCAACACTCCAGTGAGCGAGTGGTCCATGGTACCCCCATCACTCAAGGCTCATCATGGCGGCAGTGGGAAAACGAGCAAATCTCATTCGCATCAGTTGTCCGAGAAGGAGAAGCAGAGACGGGCGGAATTGATTGCGCGAGCCAAGGAGAAGCGGGAAGCGCTCATCCGACAAATCCGTTGCGAGAAAAAACTCATGTTCTGCTCTTCCTGTATTGCTGTGATCTCGGCTGTCTTATGGTTCATTGCTGTCGGCACTGACTTCTGGTAAGATCTCTTGCCCTCTCCACATCACAACTCAGTACCCTTTTGTCTTCATTCCAAAGCAGTTGAGAGTCTGGAAGGGAAAAATTCAATGGAAAATCCGCTTTCTACAGGATCAGGAGAAATAGTGCCTTTGAATGACAAGTTTAACACTAAATTTTCCTCGTCTACCTGAGATTTCACCCTGCTCCAATGCGTGTCACACTGAGAGGGCACAGACCAATCCCTTCTACATGCTAGATCTCCATAACATAAACAATAATAAACAACTTGCCATATTTGCGCCCTATCTTTCGAAAGGATCCCAAACTCCCTTCTACCGCGTGATCTCTCAATGTATCCGTATATTTTCCCCGTTTTCTCGCCATCCGAATTGTTTACTCAACCTAAATTTTTCCAAGCGGCTGTTTCGACGCTGATGACACTGTATAAGCGACTGTAGAAAATTTCACCACTAATTTTTCTATTCCGCCAACAACCTCTTGGTCCAAAACCTCTTGGTCTAAGCTGATTATTTGTTATGCTAAGTAGATTAGGACAGGATGTGCGAAGTGACATAGACGGTGCTTTCAAGTGAAGACGTTTATCCTCGTGTCGTCATTATTATGATGTTCCTTGTAATAACAACAATAAACCATACTCTCATACGATCATATGAGCTATTAGCTTCACCAGACATGTCATCATTGACAGTAGAGTTAGTATAGAGACTAAAATGCATTAAGTCTTTTGTGTTTTTACACACTGATACTGTTGCCCAGGTGCAAGTCATCGTCACTCATCAGGGCTAGAGAGAAAGGAAGATGGGCCATCAATCTCTGCCCTGGCAGCTGGCTGCAGTAACTGCATACGTACACATACAGAGAGCATCATCGTGCCAATGTGACTGTGAGGGCATGGAACTAACTCACTTGCTAAACTTTCTTCTCCCTCTCCAGCCACTTGGTCCCTACAGAAATAATTGCAAAAGGGAAGTGGATGTTTCCTTCAAGGGGAATTTACTCAGAGTGCCTCTGCTGGCTTGATGATTTCTAGAGCAATTAATCACTCATTTTAAACTTTTCCACTTCCTTCCAGACTCTTTACAAACAACTTGTGATGGTGTAAGGAGGGGGCTTGGTAATCCCAAGTGTGCAGCTAATCGATTGGCTTGTGTAATTTACTTTAATGAGAAATGATGGAGCTAATTTCACTCCTCAGAGTAATAATAATGTGCGTAACAGATTTTAATGTCTTGCGGCTCTGTGGTCACACTTACATGGAGTGGGAGTTGAACGAGTTGAACTATTACAGTAAGAAAATGGCAACACGATGAACGCTACGATGGCTTGTGGGAACGTTAATGACTTTAAATATTTGGTGGTCTCGCACACAGCAGTATCATATTGGCATACACAAGTCACTAAACTCCCAGTTCATCCTCGAGTATGTTGTGGAATCATTGCTCTTAATAGTTTGCTGTAAATGTCGGCTTGACTGTAACATAAGCCTTGATTTCAGACTCAGTCAGAGTATAGCACGCACGCCCCATCCAAAATACACACAGATAAAGGGTTTTTTCGTGTATAAAATACTAAACCATCAACATTTCGCCTCGCAGTGAATGACAATATCTTGTTTTGTCTCCTCCAAATGTCACAGAATCTTGTGTACAGTACAGTTGTGATTATTGTGCGGCAGAGAATGAAGTGAAGGGCGAATGAAGTGGAGAGTAATGGAAATTCTGTATGTGTGCGACAGGCATGTGTATAGGAAGAACAAGAGAGCAACTAGGAGGGTTTTTGTTATTAGGAAATTGTATAGCTCACTAATGGGCCTAGTCTCTTGTTTGAATAGCCAATATTTGTGGAAGGAAACGAGCGGGGTTTTGGCCTGTATTCACACATATACACATGTACATTTATACAACCACGAAGAAAATAACAAGCGCATACAGCATAATGTCGTCGTCAATTTGTTTCCTGATGAGTTGATGGCTTGATTCTGCTCCTGTACCATCCCTCTGTGTAAGTAGCACATGCTACCTTTTATACCAAGATATGTATTGTATTGGCTCTATGCGAAAATTTTCGGCAGAGTGGATGAGTTGAGAGCGGCGAGTAAAATTCCATGCTGCTCAACTCGCACGAGCTCCACACTCACACACACTTGAATATCATTTTCCCCGAGACGCTCGCACAAATCATTATCAAGGATGACAAATGGACTAGGAGCCATCATTCTGTAGTCCCATAGTAGCTACACAGCTATAAAGCACACAGGCAGAAAACCTTCATCCGGCCTATTTGAAAAGTAAGGAAGAAAATGCGTCAACATATTGCTCGCAGCTCTCTACTTTTCCCACTTGGATTCCAACCATTAGGATATTGTCACTTGGAATATTCCCTTTAATTCTCACTCAGCCAGATTGGCCTGTAAGTACAGGAGATTTTCTATGTTCAGGTATTACATGTGCGTACGATGATGTAAAACTTGTCGAAAGACCTCCGAAATATCCCTGTGAGGACAGGAAGCTGGTAAATTTTTACGCTGTCGTAAATTTCACACGCGTATACAGACGTTACGTTCGTTCGCTCATTTTAACTCCATTGGATTTCACTGCACCTCCCTCCCTGCTGTCTAATATCCTCGCAATCACCTTCTTTGACATTTATAATCATCTTAAGGAATATACAGCAAGGAGAGTGGAAGGACTGAGCCGAATGCTCATTAAGGCGCTTTCGGCTATCCTTCTACTAAATCTGCATAGATTCTGTCTCGTTCTCATCGCTCCGTCCTCCAATATCATGCTCACGTAATCCCTATGACTTACGTACATAATAAACTCAACCGGTAGGTTGAAAGGTGGACATGATGTCACCACTTGTACATACAGAGACAACTGAGTCAGGCCATATCAGTCGCCGACTTATGAAATCCTTATTGATCTCGTATATTACATTGGCATATATCTATATGCATGCAATGTAAGTATTTATAGCTGAGCAAGACCTGGAGATTTTAGCTTGTATTAACTTCCCTCGTCACCTCATGTGCGGGGAGAGCTAGTAACGTACATTATCATCCTTGCTGGTGTTTTTTCGGTATTACGTCGCGCCTGAATTGTATACTTTAAAAAGAAAGCACTTAGCCACTATTGCAGCCACTTCCCCAGTCAATTCCATTCAAATTACAAGACCTAAGCCAGGCATCTCTTGTATTATGTGAGCATCAATAATAAGGTCAACGTGGCGTTGTTGGGTCAGGGTACCGAGTACCGACTATATAACAAGACTGTCGCTTCTTTTCATAGACCCAATTTCCACTCCCATTTCCGCAAATCAGCTCTGCACATAGATCTATTCTTGTTTACACTCGGGGCACATGTTGATGATGTAGACTTTCGGGCCCGACCAACTTGATGCGATGTAAAGCTAAATGATGAATGAATGTTTAATCCTCTGTTTACAGGTATCAAGTGACTGCAGATAGAAGTCAATTAGCGACTAATAGCCTATCAACTCCTGGAGGCCGATTTTTCGTCTCGAGCCACACAGGACTGTGGAAAACATGTCGGACAGTGAGAACCAATGGCACTGATGAGAGTAAGTATTTGTTTATCTTGATGCTGCAGTAGCAGCAAATAGAAGTCTCACAAGGTTTCACTTACCAATCTTCGTTGTTGGGAGTAGTGCACACGGGCATAACACGAATCCCGTGGTGATTTTCACTCAAACAGAAATAGCATGTACACATCGAGGCAACTAAGTTTTCTAGTGGAATCGCAGCGACACACGTGTACATTTGGATGACAGTAGCAATTGTGGAATTCGAAAATCATTAATACCGCTATTTCGTTCCTTATTACGATTTGTTTATTACATAAAACATGTCTGCGCTAGAAATCTGTCAACACAAAAGGATTCAGGAAAGATCCCAGCTGCTGTTGTTGTTATCATTATCATTATTATTGTTTTAAATCGGCAAAGTTCTCTCTGGTGTGGATAAGATTGATCTCATTTCACAATACTTGAGAGGCTTAGTTGAAAATGCTACAAAGTCCATGGAGCATGTGAAAGGAATTTAAAGCCCCATCTACATTAGGAAGGATTAGATGTTATAGTCATATGTGTATTATCATTATTATTATTATATTTGAACTCTATGGTTAATAGCAGGTCTCCGTGAGCACCTACGTAAATAAATCCATTAGAAATTATAACTGCTGGAGTATAGGAGCCAAAATGTCACTCAACTTCTTGATCATCTTGTCTGTCCCCTCTGTTTCATTAGTATAACTAGTACCTTGTGGTTTTAATCCTGTCAGATGAATGACAGGAGGATGGGAAGGATAAAAAGCGAGCCAAATTATTCTCTTCTGATGGGCACCATAATATCGCAATTAGAGTCCACATTTTCCTGCTTCTTTTCCAGAGAAAGTCGTTGGAATGGGTGAAAGTGTGCTAGCCTAATTGCTCTTTCAACATAACATGCCAGAACCATGCTGTTAAGCTTGTCATGCAATTACTATTATGGGAATCTCGCAAGATTGTTCAAGAAATGTATGCCAGTCTCATTCTCCCTCACCTTTTACTCTTCTGCTATATACTTCAAAAAAGCTGTGCTAGCCTCCATCCCAAGGTCTCGACGAAACATTTATCAAGCGGCTTAAATGCTCGATTTATTTATCGCTAAATCTACGGTAGGAGCAGATACAAATGAGCCGTTCTCTTTCAACAACTAAGTTACATGTGAGGGAAAATTTCAAACTTTTTTTCTTTCCCATCCACTGTATGGCTGCTGTTGGATGAAAATAATGATGATGGTGATAAAGATCAAAATGAAGATAAAGCTGATGAGAGCAAAAGGGGAAAGGAAAAAGGCTTTTGTCATATTATGGGCCATACGTGTGTAAGACTACTTGCGCACGGTAAAGCTCTCGCCATCATTGTTCTTCACTCCCCGTCATCCCGTAACTCTCACATAAGCGACTGTTCTTAAAATTCCTCACGCTTCTTCTTCTTCTTCTTGCCAGTTACCCGCTACACTCATCATTTGTCTCTCTCCGTGCACGCAATCTCTTAAGCCGTGTCTAACTCGCCATGTCTCTGCATCTTCCCTTGACACGGACAAAGAGTTGGGAGAGACGCTTTATGGCAAATTATTAGTTCTTTCCGATGAGATTTTACTTTTCATTTTCTGACATTCCCATGCCTTGTATCCCGCTCATGCGGGAATTCTGGATAAACTTTCCTCCTATGACTGTGAAACGATTAAATATGCCTGCAAATGATATACTAGAGTTTCAATGGAAAATTCCATTAGAAAGGCCATTTTATAATATTAATAAAACCCGCGCCAGGGTAGTCTTTATAGTTGTTCACTGAGAGCGTAACTGCAAGAAACGAAGAATTTTAGAGCTTCGATGAGCAGAGCGAGTGACTCTACGGGTGATGACGCTTAACGTTTAATTGGTTAGGATATTACAGATGGCAAAGGTTATACTGGAAATTGCAATGTGTTGCTCGGTATTCCTGTTGATTTGATCCGTTGACATAGAGAGAGGAAGAGAGAGAGAGAGGCTCACTAAGCCTGTAGTGTATGAAAAGGACTAGCAGAGGTTTCCAGCCGATGTTGAATTTTTGATGAAGCGTGATAAATTAGTCAGACAGGCGTTCAATGTGGGAGCCAAAGAGCGCATAAATGAATGTTTCAGACTCGGGAAAACGCCTTACAGTGTCAATGACGTCTACATCCTCCTCAATAAATGCTTGTTGATGAGGCCATGCGTGTGTAGACTTGAGGCCAACTATATCATATGCCGTTGGGACTCGGAATCAAGTTCAAGCGGACGTTCCCTCCTTACCATAAGATGCTTGGGCCAAAGAGTGGACTAGAAAATTGCTATACTATGTAACGGTTAATATAACTCATGTGTTATTATGTTGTCTAGCATGGTGCAAACCACATGCCTTGTTCCCTGATCGGGAGCAGATAAAGCGGGATCCCGGGCTGGATGAACACGTCATTGGTAAGCCTAACTTTGATCAAGATTAAATGCTTTATCCACTCTATTTCTTTGTAACTACTTCTGTAAAGCTAGACTCCGCTCACATGTACCACATAACATTTAATACGTTTTGGATGACGCCACCTACATACGCGCAAAAGCACGCGCTTAGTGGCATACAAATTTAAACAAATTAAAATCTACCACCACTACCACACCACCCATAGTGAGCCTCACCAAAGTTTTTTTCTGGATGTAATTATCAATGTAGCGTTAAATTAAAGCCCGTGTTTCTTTCTCAATCCCACCCTCTGTGCTCCACTTCCTTTGACCTTTGCAACTGTGATATTTACTCTGGGCATTGCAATGTAATCCTTTGCTATGGTTCTTTGTGTCTTCTTCCTCGTTTCTGGGTGTACTCAAAGGGATTCTTTGATTGGGGAGCAAGCTTGAATTGCGCATGAAAGACACAGTAGTGCTTTTAAACAGTCTCTCGGTTCTGTTGCAGACAAACAGAAAGTAAATTAATGGAACACAGACGGTATGTATAGCGGTGTGTGGATGTGTGGGAAAAGCCTTAAAAGCTTCGTTTGATTCCGTAAAAACAATTCTGTTAAATTCTCCGACGCGCCTCTCTCTCTTTTTTTCGTCTTTCCTTTTTTCAAGCTACTTGGAGCGAGAAGGGTTAAAAGATGTTGGGAAAAAGTTGTTGTAGTCTCCGCATTTACATCTTACTAACCAGCTCAACTCATTTCTTCGTCCTCAAGTGGTAAAAGTTTGTTGGGAGAACTCAAGCGGGAAAGTCTTGTGAGTGGGGCAATTTAAAAGTACAGACAAAAGGACCACCAGCAGCTGTGAAAGCAGGTCAAATTTTGACACTTTCTCAAACTATCTCCAAACAAATGAAATGTTTCAGCTTCCTTTTCCCCTTCTCAAGAATACACACACACATACACACAATTTACATGGCTGACTCATTATCATAATGATGATGAGGTTGGAAATATTTGTAGTATGTGTGCAACATAGAAAGAGAGAAAGAAGTTGATTCTATAAGACAAGCTGACAGCCGCACGCTGCTCAGTATGCTGATCATACTACCTGATAAGTTATGTCGTCCAAATCAGTTATTATACCCACATGCGAAATTATGAAGCATCAAGTTTATCTTGACTTCTCTGTGACTCATTTTAAACTTTGACAACCAGAACGCTTATGAACTTGAGCCAAGAAATGAGGAGGAGTTGCTTGAGGAATGAGACGCAGCGGTGTGGCCGCCCGCATTATAAAGTCAAAGGCCTGGCAGGGAGCCTTATTAGTTTCAGTGTGAAGATTATTAATATGGCATTTAATAAATGAGGCGGCCGGAGGGTGATCTGAAGCCAAGCGAATTATATGATCTCATGTTTATGTTCGCATTTGCAGACTACACGAGGACGGTGACCATTTTCGCCATCATAAGCCTCATCGTTATGTTTATGTCTCTCTTCGCTGCATTCTATACTTTCAAGAACACCCGCTATGTGTACAAGAGGTTAGCGTCCGGACTGTACTTTATTACAAGTAAGTGTCGTTTTATTTTACTTTAGTAAATGGATCCCAGTATTATTCTCTGTTAGTCTAATCCATGCTGTGTACAGTGTTGACTGTCCTAGTTGTTCAAGAGGTGACGACTACATTAGTAGGATATGAGAGGAAAAATGTCCCTCACAATCATCCTCCGGGATCAACTGTCACATACGGTAAGCACTTTGAACATGACTCCATGTCTTAGTCATGTCGTGGTAACATTTGGTGCTGAATTGCTACGTAGGATTTTCTTTCTACATGGGCTGGACCGTGTTTTTTGTCTACTTACTCAACGGATGCATATTCCTCGTCCTGTCCAGGAAGAGGAGAGGAGAAAAGGAGGATGACTCACTTGAGGACGGCATTCGAATCATTGGTCGCTGAAATTCCCCGTAAATCCTGTTCAAATGAATTAGTTTTACTCCTTGCTACATGTTTGTATGGGCATGTATGGCCATTTTGTTTGAATGAATGCAAGCTGGTTACCTGTAATTATTTATCGCTTCTTGAACAACTCCTGCATTATCTTCCTACCGCTTGGCTATTTCGACTATTTGCAACTTTGTGAAAATAATGATAAAAAATTCGTTGTTTTCGTTATATATTTATTTGCCTCTACACTATGTTTACAGAAAAATATACAAGAGGCGTTGCTTAAGTCTGTAGTTTGTACTGATGTAGTTGAGACAGCTATATTGTACCTTGTGTAGTACAATTGGAATCAGTTGGTCGTGTCTCATTGGACCTCATTTAATAAAAATAATAGTTATACATGCGTCCAAACTCGTAGATCGCACGTTTGTTGGTATTTATCTAGAATTTTAAAAGTTTTAATAAACAAGTACAATGATTACACTACTTTCAGCTCTCTTGTCCTTTCTTTTGTACATTTCGATAATTTTCTGGATCCTGGCATCCCGTCCCTTTAAATTGACATGTCGGGCAATGACACAAACTTCCACGTGGCTCGGAATATATTAGAACGCTCTGTCCTACTCCTCACACAACAGTTTATCATGAGATTACCCGGATAATTCGTTGAGATCAAAAGGAATGGAGAGGATGAGTGTGAGAAGTTGGTCTCTCATGCAAATATTCAGTGATCCCTCGACTTTAGACCCCCATCATTATACTCATCTTGGCTATGATTTGCTCTAGAAGAGCTATGGAGCACATTAGACGCTTGGAAATTATAGACATAATAAAAGAGGGATTTATGGAGTGATTGGATGGCTGTGAAGTGCCTTTTTCCAAGATAAGGACACGCTAAATGTCTCTGTACTATGAAATGGGAGAAAAACGTTTTTTCCCTCACATCCCTTAACGAAACATAAGCGTCCACACACGCTCAGTCGGAAACATTGTGTAATAAAAGATGTAATCGGTGCGTATGTGTGTTTGCGGTAAAGCACGTTGAAAAATCCCTCATAATTTATGGTATCGATTTGGCTGAGTTTCCTGCGGAGGCCGAAAGGCAGTGTGTTCATAGTGGTGCAAAAGTGTTGTTGCGAAGCCACGGTGAAAATCCGGTGACCAAGGAGTCGTATTCATCGTCGTTGATGTCGGTAAAGGAAGTGGGCTGGCTCTGAATGGTGGTAAATGCAAGCCTCCCCCTGTCTTTGTCATTGGCAGCATAAATTTATCTCGTGTCGTCGACTCTTCTGGCCCACTAAAGAAATTGTCTTGTGAGCCAGTAGAGCTCCTGCTCCTGTTACCACATTCTCCCAACCGCCGGCACTTGGTGCGACGATTCTGGAACCAAACTTTAATCTGCAAGTGATCAAAAAGAAAGAGACTTTTCAGCATTTAGCTCTGCACAAGTTAAAGAAAACACACAAGTGTCCGACATTCACCTTTTCGAAGGGCATATGAGAACAGCTTCTTCACTATCTATTCGCTGAGAGAAGAACGACGAGGAAAAGAAAAATGGAAGAATGACATTGAAAATCAAATAAAAGGAATAAGGAAAGATTGTTGTAAGACGCTTTATGTACGAGTTGAGCATATTGATATCAAGGCTACAAGTATTCACAACATGAGTGTCATAGATGTGTACGTCTGAGTGAATGAGTTGAACGAACTTACTTGAGTTTCCGTCAGTCCCAGCTCCACAGCAAGTTTCTGCCGTTTGGTCTCACCGATGAAATGGTTGTCCTCGAACTGCCTCTCAAGAGCATGGAGCTGCCTCTCGGTAAACGTGGTGCGCGGTCTCTTGGGTCTCTCCAAATCCAAAGCAGCAGGAATGTACAATTGCTTTCGCCTTCCATTCACATCTACCTCAAAATTCAGTCCGCATTATATGATTTACCTCCTGTATCTAGGAATATTTTAATCCAGCAGTTAATACTGCTACAATTCACGCACAACCCCACTTACTCCATAAAAACCCACCCATTCCTCCTACAAAACTGCCCTGCAGGAGTTGATACAATAGTCGTAAGGATGAAAAAAACATAAATTACCAGTCACCATGAGTACTCTCACGTAATTCGGAAGCCTTTCACCGGACTCATTTTTCTTCTCAACTTTCGCCACAGCAGCCGAAGAGTTGCCACTGCTGAAGGACTGGCCGCGAGACCGGCTCAAACTTTGCTCCTTCATTGGTACACGAGGCGTAGTAGTAGTAGTAGTTGTGTCTTGCCAATTCTCGAGCTCAGCGCAACAAAATTCACTCGCCATGTTTCTCGACAGTATGAAATGCGATCACGACACCCTCCTCCAACTCTCTTCGCACTAGCAACTTTCCCACTTAAATCCTACTCACTTCCATTGATTGCTCACTCACGAACATCCGTCTTGATTCACGAGTAAAAATCAACTGACGTTCTGGTGGCGAGTACTCTTGAACTATTTATTAATTTTCAGCTCGATGTATGCATTGTAATTGGCAAATCAGTTGTCAGTGCACAGCGTGATTCCGACAGTTTTCTCAATTCACTTTCATTTGGCTTTGTATTTCACTCTGAATTGTTTTTTAAAGAGAGGTATCATGTTATTATTGCCAGTTTACCAACATCATTCGCTTGATTACACAGCTAAAAAAGCATTAAAAAAAGGTGCATTGGGCCATCCTATGGACAGGAGGATTGTATTTGCAGCGTAAGTGAAGGCAGTCAAAAGGCTGGACCATACCTTCACCACAGGGGTCCACGGGTACTTTTATTTTCATAGGGCTATGGACGACCATTGCCTCACCCACATATGGACAGGCTCAATGAACGACATCATCATCATCATCATCCCTTTTGCGCTCCACAGATTCTCCAAATTGAGCCACTTCAAAGGCACTAAAATAAATGGCTCTCACATCGCCAGGCACGCGAAAGCCACACATTCACGACAGTCTCTCATGCACAAGCCCTCATCAATCCGTCTGACTATATATCTGTGCTCATGACAACATGACTATTTGAAGTTATAACGGGAGCACTGAGCCAGAGGGCTCGTTCCTGTAACCTGAGAAATCTATCAAACATGATGTCCATGATGATCATAGCAACTTTTGTAGTACAGTGAAGTGCACAATCAGTGCGAAAACCTTTACTTACATTACCCAATATGACAAAATCATTTTGAACATTATTAAGAACAGAGGAGTAGTAGAATATAATGAAATTAGATAGGGATTTGGTGGTAAGTTGAGTACTTCTGTAACCATCGGCGATTGCTAAATATGCTCGTATCCGTACATTAGTAAGTTTCCTTTGTCCTCTCCGAAATAATAATTGCCTACTTACGAGGGAGACAGAAAGGGAGGCGGAAATCTGATAAATTTTTTTAACGCTCAAACTGGACAGTATTAGTTTCCATGAGATATTCTTGTGAATTGGAATCCAATCGTCTTGCAGGGTCCCTTGTTGTTTCCCAGAAATAACATTGTTGCCTATTGAAAAGAATAATGTTGAAAAAGTAGGAAAATTGATACATCAAAGGAAAAACTTTCCCCTTCAATTCGGTTTCCTTAAGAGAGTTTCCTCAAGTAAATGAAAGTAAGGGGCTTTTGAAGAAGGCGAGAGCGAGAGGGCTTGGTGTAATTTGATGACGAATACACAGATTCCCGTTCCATTGAAATTGTTACAGAGTTTGAGTAATGTGGGAGAGGTACACGTTACTGAATTCAAGCTATAGACCTGTGGCGTCTACATTAAGCAATTGACCACTTGAAGAAAATACAAGCATTGACCACATTATTGGACTTGAATTCGGCATTGTGTGGACCAAAAATAGTCCGTGGACAAGTGTTATAATTCGCACGCTTTCTATTCTTCCACCTTTTGTCGACATCACATTGGGTGTTCCTGTTCTTAGCATAAGTCCATTTGAGTGTCCATGAATAAACATTGAGCTTCTAAGGGGATACCAGACAACGTATAATGTATAGCCAATAGCCACAGAGCAGAAGTCAGTAGTAGTGCGATTCTAAGACAAGCTCGAGTAGATGATGATGGTACAGGACACGCAATATCATCTTTATTTTAATGGCCCGTCTGCTTACACTCTCATTGACACTGAAGAACGCACTGTATTAATGTCCATACGGTAATTACCTCAAGCACGTATTCAGAATGATTTAGAAGGTATTGGCATGAGAAGTTCATGTTCCAATGATCCATACGCACGTTTTTGAATGTACTTACAATCGAACTTCCCCACATTCTCTTGAAGAAATAAAAAAACAGAAACCACAACCTTGAATCCTGAATAAGAAGTCGATGGGAAAGTTCGTATTTATTTTTGCCAATTCCCATTCCCGGTGGAGTAGGATTTCGCACAAATGTATGTGAATAGAATTCTCTCTCTCTCTCGCCGTCATTATTATCATTTTCATCGCGAATACTTGCGGATGCAATATTCCTTTTCCAAGCTACTCAAGAATCCTCAGGGGATCCTTTTCTACATATTATTTATGAGCTTTCTTTCACAACCTTTTCCGCACTTGAGCAGCCTACCAAGGCCCCCTTTGTGCGCTCAAACACTCACAGAAAGCTTGATGGAATCCGTTATGCCCTCAAGTGTGGGAAATGGCACCTGTGAGAAGACATCAATATGTACATGCCTAAGATTTCGTTCCATTGACACCCCGACGGCTGAAAGATACATTGGTCACTTGTGGTCCGGCCTCGGTGGGGGGAACAACGTTGGTCCGGCCATGGCGTTTTACAGTCGAAATGGTAAGAAAACGTTAGCCAAGATTTGGAAGGATCAGAGTCTGGACAAGGACTTGGTATTGTCTTCGTGGATCGGTGGAGGTCCAAGCAAGGGCGTCATTACGGAGAAAGTTTCTGAATACATGCAAAATTTCCTTCAAAACAAGAACAAAAGGTAAGGCCTCATACTCCTTTAGTTTTTTGAAGCATACTTACTGCGACACGGTAGGAATTTGTTGTCAGAGAGCATGTGAGCGTGTCATGATACGCTTGCATAATTCATTCTAAATTACACTGGATGGAGCGGGTTGAAAAAAACGGGTTGGATTTAGCATTATAGTGCAGTCATTGTTTCATACATGTGCTCTGAGTGGATCCAGCTGGTAGGGGATTGCCCTGCTGCTGTTATTTTATTATAAATTGGGTTCTATTATGCAGGATCATGCTCATGAATCACAAGCTCATGCTTCGATATCTTCCATTGAGAAATTCAGAGGATTATTCCGATACTATGTATCCAGTATGGTCGAAACATCAGCAGATTTACGAGTTCCACAAAGTCGCTGGGGCACAGCAGCTTGTTTTAAATGAGCTATTAGGACAAAGAGCACGGGAGCGAGAGCTGAATGAAAGGCAGAGGATTCAAAAACTCATACTTGAGCGGAAATTGGATGCTCCTAAAGGATTTAGGAACATTTTACTCAAGTAAGGAAAAACATTCAATTATGCATCTATTTCATATTTGTAGTGATCTCGTGGAAATCTTTGCTGTGGTATCCAGTAGTAGTGTATGATTCCCTTCCGGTTGGTGATATATACCACCTGTTACAAATATTCGGGCCCACAAACATTCAGGAAATACTTTACTTTGGGTATTATTGATGTTGTCAAGTGTAAGTGCGTACTTGTCAAGTGGCAATACTGTTTTGACGTTATGAGTCACGGAAAGCATTCAAGCACTCCACGACTCCTGTAATCTGTAAAGGAGTTGTTGCGTGTTTGATGGCGGAAGTTGTTGAAGAATTATGAAACTAGTGGGTGTAATTAATACACTCCGTGTAAACCTTGTCATGCAAATCCCTTCCCAAGGATGAATGAAATGCTAAGCTGTACACGTGTTGTTGATATTCCAGCTTAAGCCTCATGGAGGATAGATTAAAGTCATTAGAAAATGCGCTACTCAGAGCTGAACATGCTTCTGGCTCACGATTCGTGCCGAAAGTCGTTCCTTTGAAGGAGGAAAAAAGGAAAGTACGGAAACCGAAGAGCCCTCCAGATCCTCGTGTATCTCCAGAGCACCGAACTAGCTCTTCCTCTAACGTGCCAAGTCATAGCAAGGCCGATTCAACAAGCGTCCTTTCGTCCCTTCCGCCATCGATAATTCGTAATTCCTTAAAAATTTTACAGGCTAGTCTGAGGAATAAATTTTCATGGTCAAGTTTGTTTGGGCTGCGAAAATAGTAACAGAGCCTGATGGACCACACAAGCCCCCTTCGACTGAATACCAAATCCAGTCGAAGATCAGGCACGGCCTCCTATGTACTGATGAGAGTACCTTTAGCAGTTCAGTGTGGACATACATAGAAGACATGGACGACAATTATGACCTAAATCTGGATGACATGTCTATATTTGCTGCTTCCGCGACCAATCGGCGCTACAGGGCTTCAGAAGAGTTAGACTATGACCACTTTTGCACTTTTCCAGAAAGCCTTGTGGCCGACCTGCCTACGGAGGTGTGTGAGTTTATCTTGGTTCTGTTGTACACCTATACTCAAGGCTATTAGATGAACATGGTCCTGATCCCAATTAGACCCTTTGTTTTCAAGTAGGCAAGGACTATGGTGAATGAGTACCCTTGCAACAACGAATAACTCCGCATCACTGTGGTCAAGCGATCAAATTTTCTGCCTCACCACTACAACCTTGACGATTAAACATGACACAAGCACACCCTATTGCTCACCGTCTACTCCCTCTTGTGTTCATGTTACCACCACCCATGCTCCGTAAGATATCCCGTTTCGAACCCAGTCATATCGGTCGTAGTTTAAATGCTTCATATCAGCTTAATAATGTCGGTGCTTGATTTGCATCTTCAAATACACCCCACATTTTAGTAATTTTCGTAGTCCATATTTAGTCGCTTTTGCTGAGGTCGTTAGCAGAATGTGGCAACCAGTGACATTTTAGATGCATGACCTGGAAACATTGACACAACTGTCTTTATTTTTATAGAGTCAACAGATTTTCAGCAAAGCCCAAGACATGATCGGCATATCTAGTCTCAAGCTGAGTGAAGCGAGGTGGAAAATTCTCAAAGTGAATCGCGCACACTTCGACAAGATGTTTACTGCATTTAGTCCGTTTTGATCTTAAGTTGAGAATAGTTCAAACTGAAAGTAAAGAAAGATCTCCTGCTGCTTACAGAGATTAGTTCAGAGTAAAAATGGCCTAATCTGAAATGGGATATCCTTGTGAAAGTGTCGTTATTGCGATTCCCAGTTCACAGGTGTCCTTAGTTTCCATAGCTTCTAGACTAGATGCGCTTTTTGTCACTTCTTTCTTTTTCTGGAATTTATTATGAAATTCATTGATCCATCTCAGTGTTGGTTCCTTTACCTTTGAAATGCGAGACAAAGATAGTCACAATCAGGTTCTTTCAGCTGGCATTCTTTTGTAATGTAAGCCCTTGAAAATGAGATTTAGTTTGGAATTTTTTGATTTTCACGTACAACTTTTGTACACTGTAATGTGTTTGCTACCTCATGCATTTGAAGCGATAACCATGGAAGACGACTTCCACTTCCTGCTACGAAGTGAGTACCAAGCTGTTCATAATGTAGAGATGTATTCCGTTCTCAATAAATAAAAATCGATTCGTAGTGGAGGCAAGTATCCCTTATTTCCACGGTCAACGAATCTACGGCCAGAACTGCACCCCTGACGATGTTGCATTTCAAATCGTCAAAGATGTCCAGATGAGCCCAGCATTGAAAGCTGACTGGCTGAACCAGCGCTCCTGTCGTCGAGATGGAAACCTTGTATGTGACTTTCGGACGAAGACGTGTAAATGCATCAACTTTGGTGGCACTGAGACTTTTTGGGATAAAATGCGCCTCCGATGCATCGGCAACGTAGGATCTAAATGTCGCACATTTACCAAAATCCATCCTGGCTTCAGACTTCGAACTGTTCATCATACGGAATGCACGACGGGTGCTCACTGCTCGGATTATCTGTATGATTCCGAGTCAACATGTACTTGTAAGGCAGGAATGAAGATTGTGAAGGAAGGCTGTAAATCCAAAACATCCAATGAAGCCAGTTCTCTTCCACCTTCCTTTACAACTGTAATGGTGCATCTTTTGCATACGTTTATTGGAAGCAATACTTTTTTCAGACATGATAAAAGGGTCCATGCATCTTACTTTTAGCCTACTGTTTCCTATTCCTCATTTTTCTTCTCGTTTGTCACCTAAAGCCTTCCATACTTGGATGCATACACCCATCATAAACCACTCGTCGATTCAAAAAGTAACAGCTCGTACTGCGAGGGAGAATACATTACGTGGCTCAATGAAAGAGCCATGGAAATGCATCATGGCCACACGTAAATAATGGCCCTGCGCATGCACAATTTTGAGATTCTTAGTGATTATTATTTTAACAGCCACAACCACATGGAACGATGGAACGAACGCCACGAAGCTAGCTTTACTTAGCTACTTTACGTAGCAAACACTGCCAAAAATATTGACACTTGTCGACGACGACAGAAAATATCTCAAGTTGGCATTCAGACAAACCGGAGTTTCTTGTTTCGTACAGCAATGATTCTGATATTTCTGAGATACTCCGCTTCGTTAAGTTACTACTGTGCCACCCGGACTTGAACGTGAAGGAGCATGGGAAATTGTTGGGTATGTTGCTTTGACTCGATAACATAGCAAATCTAAATGCCTTATCGAACGTAGAGTTTTCAAGCAAACCCCAAGTTCTACGTTGGTGCCGTAGCTGAAGCACATAATTTCTACAGGGCTCACCACGGTAGTCCACCCCTGCAACTAGATAAAAAGGTAACACTACGAAGCCCCCCCCCCCAACTTCTGAGTCCATTAATTAATGTTTTTCATGCTCAAAATCATTTATTATTAGATGTGTGTCGAAGCCTCAATGCAAGCCAATTTATGCGCGTACTATGACAAAGTATACGCAACAAGCGGGTAAGGTTTCATGGCATTAGTTATTGTTCCATGATCTTCAAACTCCTATTCTTCAAACTACAGAGGAAGTGGCTACAGTGAGAATATATATGTGGACGACAAGAACATTAAAATGCACTCGCCATATGAAGCAGTGAACAATTGGTATGAGACGATGAGATTTCATGATTTCAGCAAGTGGGACGATCAGTCAAGTAACGTGACAAAAATAACGCTCGAGTCACAACCTTGACTACATATCATCAATAATAATGTATTTTGTAGAAGAATTCTGCAACATGATTTGGAAATCAAGTAGAAAACTAGGGGTCGGAGTTGCTCGCTCAAACAATCAAGGGAAGAAGGCTCGTCGGACATTCATCGTGTGCCAGTATTATCCTTCATCAGTCAACGGTGGCGATGCATTTAAAGTTAACGTCTTGCGCCCTCTCAGCCCATACTTTCTACCCGCCGGCAAAATCCGCGATGGTCCCGGAGCTTACTACAAAGCCGATGCACTCCCTACAATCAGCTTTGATGGCCCTTTCGAAGGCTGGGGCATCGACAAAGGGAACATTAAAGGGAGTAAATGGAAGATTTATTTAGAGAAAAACAGCTGGGCTCTGGCTGGTTGGAATCAATACCTCACAGTTATAGGCAGACGACTTGGGAAAGCTGGTGACGGTGCTGTCAATGTCAGCTCCACAGAACCACCTGAATCCAGTGCACAAGCTAATCCAACTGCATCAGCTAGTAGACGTCGGAGAGATGTTGAAGGATTTATGTTCATTGAAAAAGGCCACAGTAATCCTCATCAATGGCAGACATACGCTACAATTGACAATCCTTCCAAAGATACCCAAATAAAACGGAGATCTATTTCACCGGAAATTAGAAAAAATGTTAGGAAGGATCCAGGTGGAAATATATTTGAGTATCAGCAATATTTTCATAATAATTGAGGCCATTTACAGGAAGTAATAAATAAATGTAACAGTCTTTCGTATTATTATATTCTCTTCAATTCTTGTGGAGACATGACTCCCCTACCCTCTTGCGATCCGCATTTCCATCAATTACAAAAGGCTTGGGAGCCACCCCCTTTGCTTTGAGAAGCAAAGGGGGTACAGATAAAGGGGGAGGGGGTGAGGGGGTTCTATCATTCAGCATTGCGAGGCGGGTGGGTAAGGGGGTAAGTATTCACTGTGAGTGGCCCCAATGGCAATTCATGCAAGGTTCGCAGGAGGGAAGATACGAAGGAGCTGTCTACTATGACGAAGCAGATTCAGTAAATTCAGCGGACCGGTGGGAAAGCGAACAATTTATTTCACTGTCTTGAATTTGAGAGATTTATTCTTGTTGTAATTTTATTGAAAATGGAGTTGGACTGGATAAACGAGGAGCATAGCACTGGGGTGAGTATTCATGGAATTATTTTTAAAATTTGACGTGAGGGAACACATGTAAAACTAGCCGGTTTATTATAGTAAGATTTTATTGAGAAATAGTGGATTTTTTTTTATTAAAATTGATATTTGTATCCGGAAACTTTGGTTGAATGCAGAATAATCTGATGTAATGTTTGTTGTGATCTTTGGAATTATTTTTTCGTCTTTAGACGTCCCTGGTCGCTGCTGAATTCGACGGTGGAGTTGTCATTGGTGCTGACTCACGGACAACAACTGGGTATGGTTCACGTTGATTTAAATGTGGTGTGTTTGCCAAAAATGTAATGATTTGACTTAATTTGAGTGGATTGGTTGTATTACAGTGCCTACATTGCCAATCGAGTCACGGACAAGCTGACCCGGTTGACAGATAAAATCTACTGTTGTCGATCTGGATCCGCAGCCGATACTCAGGCTATTGCTGACATTGCAACTTATCATTTGGAATTCCAAGAGTGAGTAGACAAAAGCAAAACAGTCACTTTTCTTTGAACATAAGAAATCGAAATTTTCTTGTGTTGGTGTGCTTATTGACTTTGGATAATGATTGTCGGTTTGACATACTTCAGGATGGAAACAAATGAGCCAAGTCTTGTAAAGGCAGCAGGAGAAGTAGTAAAAGATATTTGCTACAATTATCGTGATCAAATGACGGCTGGAATGATCGTCGGAGGATGGGACGCCCGTCTTGGTGGTCAAGTTTATGCGATTCCAATCGGTGGTATGATCGTGCGTCAGGCCATCGCAATTGGTGGATCAGGATCCACATACATTTATGGATTTGTCGATGCTGCATTTAAAGAAGGGATGAAAGAAGATCAATGCGTTGATTTTGTAAAGAAATGTAAGTTAGGGGTATTTAAAGCCCAGTGATATTATTAGGTGCTAATCTAGGGCAAATTAATGCAAATGAACAAAATTTTACAGGCTTAGGACTCGCCATCGCCCGTGATGGTTCCAGCGGTGGTGTAATCCGTATCGGTGTTATAACTAAGGACGGAGTTAAGCGTCATGTCTTCACCCCAACAATGAACGAATACCCCAAGTTTTATGAGGGATAAAAGTAGCACTCAACATCCATCCTGAGAAGAATATCTGTCATACTGAGAAACAATTATTTCGTATTGTTGATACCGGAATTGGTGAAAATAGTGTTTTAGTATACAAGATTTTTGTTTCTTTCAGTATTTTCTCTAAATTGGATAATAAATAATTACATTTTCACTATTTCTACATCCAAACAATAGTAGAGCCTACCATAAATGAAATTCACATTAAAGTTAGCTGATTGCATGTAATAGTAATTATCCCAATGGTAGTCATGCGATAATGGCAGACAGTTTGTTAAGAAAAATGTTGCAAGGGCAGGAGTGAAACTGATTGAATTGTCATTCGTAAGTTCAAGTGTGTTAACTTTTCGGTTCAAAGTGAGCCAAATAGGAAGTATATCTGCGAAGGACATCGCAAGTGTTGACACGATATCTTTGACACTAGTCGCGTCAAATTCTCGAGGTCGCTTACCTTCAAAATCATGAAATGCTAATAACAAATGGAATGTTGTAATGGTCCACCCGTGCAGGCTAGAGATCAACTTAATCGGTCACACTCGAGAAGAATTTGCGGCACGAGACGGTAGGATGCTCTTATTAAACCACCCGCACGCGCTAATAACTCCTTTAAAATTTTGCATAATTTCTTTACGCACCTTGCTTTACATGCTCATACTGCAGAAAATCTCATTGTTATGTGAGGAATGAAAGCAAGAGTGAGTGTCTATCCCCTGCATGTGCAAACAATATAAGGGACGTGTGGTCGATTTACAAACTCTGTGAGACAAGGAGCGATAGGCTAGAGTGGTCATCGTAGGAAACTTTGCTCAATATTTTTATCATCATGGCTTCATGAGGGAAGTCCCAGTCTACTTTACTTTTGTAGCCCCTTCTGGCTGGCCCAGACTTACGGTCACTTTCAGTAATGGATACAGTCTTTCCCTGTCAAGACCTCCAACAGTGAACTCGGTACGCTAGAGCACACACACAAAGGTGTTGACACATTTGGAAGAAATCCATTAAGACCTTCAACAGTTGGCATGACTGTCACCAACAGCGGTGACAGCCATGATGAGTGTCCTACTAGTGGACTGGTAGTCATAATTGTAGCTGTCGTGAAGATGTCAACTTGGAGAACCATCAGTGACCATGTGCGCGTCGGCAATGATGCCCAGGAGCTCAGTGTCCTGCAGCGAACAGTTGATTTGTGATCAATATGGCTTCATTCGCATCCAAATTTCTGGGAACCAAATGTCCGAAAGTTGATTCTCCGATTAGTGGAAAGAATGTCGATTGTGTAATAACGTCCACCAAGTTCACGCCGTTGGAATTTGACTCAGAAAAAGTGACTTTACCCCGCCGTGATACCTTCTGTCTGGACACTCAAGAGGAGGCTGGACCAGACGTTCAGTTTGGTGTGCAGTATACAGAAATGGAACTGAAACATCAGGAACACTTGTTATTCCGGGATACCAAGGAGCACTCGGATGACTCAGACAGAGCAAGCAGATATGCTCTATCGCTTGATGCCAGTCCGGAATCAGAGGGGGTCAGAACATATCCACGCATCAAACAATGTTTTGTGTCTACAGTACTCTATCTGTTCGCCCTTCAAATTTTTGGCGTGACGTTAGTCGGATTATGCTTCAGCTTGATTTACCGCCAGTTTGTCAGATTAGTTCTCAAGTTCATGCATGGCTCGGATGTAGAATTAATCCGTCGTCCAGCAGATGCTGTCTGGGGCTATGAGCGAGAATTCGCTAGTTCCAACATTGTTTTTGTTTTCAAATGCAAAGGGATACCAGACTTGGAGCGGATTATTGAGGACTTTGAGAGGAAAGTTCTTAAGTTTCGGACGCTGGAAAGAGCTGACCGAAATGCGGATGGGATTTACAACATGTACGTTCCGTATGAAAAGCTTCAGTGGATAATACGGGAGAAATTTATGTTCTACTGCTGGGAGCGGGACAAAGAGTTCAATGTTCGCAATCACTTCTTCATGGAAAAAGTCATGGACGAGGGTAATAATGTGAACGACAGGATTCATGCTTTGTGTGAGGCGTATTTGGAGCATAAACTGGACCCCATGAAACCACAATGGGAGTTCCGGGTTGTGGCACCGATCGGCGGGGAAGGAATGACCGGAAGCACTGACTATGGACTTATCTTTTGTGTACATCACTGCTACGGAGACGGTGTCTCGTGGCTTCAGATGCTTCGCCATTGTCTTGCCGATGACATTGTTGACCTTCCCATTGACCCACTCAAGACACCACGGAGTCAGGGACATGACGGGAAGAGTCCTCCGAATAATATTCAGTCGACAGACTCTCCATTTAGAATGCTCCGACTCATCCTCTTACTTCCGCATGCATTTAGCACACAAGTGGCTCGAATGCTACAGGAAAGGCATGTATTCCATGGTCCTTTGGTGCGAGGAACGAAATTTTGCCAGTGGGCAAGTAAGAGCATTCCGCTCAAGACGATCAAGTCAGTGAGGCAATCTGAAGGGAAGCCGGTGTTATTCACAAGTGTGATTTTATCCTGCGCTACCAAAGCTTTTCAACGCTGCTTCCTCCATGCCAATTCTCCCGTTCCTGAGGAGATTCTTGTCACGGTCCCATATGTCAACTTACCGTACAAGACACTCGAGCCTCTGAATAAATTTTCAATGATGCTAGCACCTTTGCCCTCGGGGATGCTCACGGATCGGAAGAAGAGGATTGGGCTGACGGAGGAGAGCACGCGGATCTCATCGTCGAGGGATAAGATTAAAATTAATAGTATTCTGGCAAATATGGTGGCTAGGATGATCTCACCGATGGTCAAATTCAGCTCATGCTTTGCCGCTAGATCAACTCTTCTCTTGTCAAATCTTCCGGGGCCTAAGACTCCCATGTATCTTTTTGGAGGTCACCGAGTGACCAGCGTCTTTCTGTATCCTCCGACCAAATTTCGCACTGCTGTCAATCTGGGTGTGATAAGCTACTGCGGGGAGGTGTATCTGTCATTGACTGTGGATGGAACGATACACTTGAAGAATCCCAAATTCCCCTTTATGTTCATGAAGAGTTTGGAGCAGGAGATGTACACGATTGTTGAGGCGAGTCAGCCTGTGACTAAGCTTGATTCCATTACCATAGATTGTGATACTAATAATAACAACAACAACAACAATGTAATACTTAAGCCATTGTAATGTAAATATAAATCGAACCACGGGGTAATTTTACAAGATTTCAATATCAATTGGCCAAAGGTTTAGTGTGGGTAGTAGGTTAATATACGTGGGATCTGTTATTTTCACTGTAATGCTTGTAATGTGTACCAAGGCCTTTGATCCGAAAAACTGTCTTATGTAGTGCACGCTATACTAATTCAAGGAAGAGGGAAAGGGCTTTCATTTTCAATACACTACTTACTTATGCCTGTCTTAATTCATAATAATCACTAATCACTTATTGTCAAAGGATTCATAAGAGTATTCACTTACTTCCTAGGTATTTTATTTTACGTAAATCTATGTAATTTGGCGTGAAAAATTGTAAACAATTATCATGCATGAGTTTTTATTTTGCTGTGTATGTAAGCTGTGAAGGAAATTCGAGTAGCATTTACATGGTTTTTCATTTCATGTGGCCAGTGGTATGCTCACTATGCGTGGAACATCAAGGGAGGCTAAAAACAAAGCTTTTGAACAAAACATATGATGTGGTCAGCTCGCTCGCTGTGTTACAAAATCATCCAGTTGAAAACACTGTTGATATGTAATTTGTGGAGTATTCTGCTTGTAATAGCGTTTGTTTTTTTCCAATGGCATCACTTCGTTCCCCTCTTTATTCCAACCAACTGGCCTTTATTGTGCACAACTTGGTGAACTTCATATAATATAGGATACGAGATGATATCAACGATGTAATAATGTGTGTTTTAGCGCTTTCGTAATGTTCAACGCTCTGTTAATCTTTTCATGCAATACTCATCAGGTGGTACAAACGAGTCTGCCTTCTAATTTGTCATATGTTGACAAATGTCAAGCTTTTAATTTGAACTCTAGCGTATCGTATGAGGTATCTTGGGCAGATAAACCTCGATTTTTAGTTAAGCTTTAGTAGCAATTACTTGTTAGGTGCTACATCCGCATTTGGACAGCACATGGTGGATTCTTGATGTTGGCCAATCCTTGTGCACGGAGGCGTTTCCGCATGGGTGTAAACGAGGGCATCCCTTAGTATTGAAATAAATTGGTCAATAGCTTCAAAGTCTTTCTTACAGTCTAAGTCGTTCATTTACAGCTGCCGCACTCATTCCGCTGCATTGTTTCTGCTTGCAAATGGACATCAAGTGCGAATTGTTTGCAAGTCATGAAGGACGAGGATTGTGAGACTCGGTTGTAAATCTTGGTTGCTAGATGGAGATGGCGATGTGTGGAGCGTTTAACGAGGAGTCTTGGTTACATTTGACAAAACATTGCAATGGTGCAAAACCTTGGAAGAGGATGAAGGCCTTACTTATGTTACTACAGAAATTTTTGCAAAAGTTTGCTTATTTTTTGCTTCATCATCCACTGACTTTTTTCTCTTGACTTTACTACAGCCTGCTTGCAGTAACACTAGCAAGCAGTATGCATTTTCAGCTTCAATTTAATTAACTTTTAGGAATCGATACACAATGAACGCACGCAGGCGTGTACGTGCGTTGGTGTGAATCAATGATAAACCCAAAAATTCGAAATGTGATCTACGAGAGGCGGAAGCTGGTTGGTGATAAAATGTAAAATTTGTGATCCATATCATCGTCAGTATAGAAATTGAATAGGAGGATCCCTCCAGCAAATCCATTCGGCACACAAATGAGGATCGGATTGGGGAAAATAATTCATTCCTTGAAATCAAAATCTTGTTCATTTCATCGGTGACTGAAGCCGTTTGAAATTCTCGGAAGGATCCAAGTTATTGGACAGAGTATCATCATTATTGTAGAGAATGACGACGCGGCCCGTTGCTCATCATTACTCATACTTCCTGAAAGCCGGTGGACCAAAACTGACGGGTAAAACCGCACATTGATATTCACAGAGTTCACAAGTGCGAGTTGCTTCTTCCTACAGTCATTCTCCCTGCTATATAAACACTCATCCCATGGGTAGTTGATTGTGTTATCACTTATTGGATGTTTACACTATCTAAATTATTCCAGACATTCGGAACACAGGGCCCCTGGGTCCAATTTACAAGTTAAGCTTAGAATTACCTCGAGATATCGGCTCATTAAGGCTGAGACAGTCAATGACAGCAGCAGCAGCTACAGTGCCGAAGCCAACTGTTGGAAGCGCCTTGTCAGAGACCATTGCCCTACACCAGCGGAAGCTTCGCGTGACGGAGGCACGGATAGATCACGCCCTCGATCTTGTCACAAGGTCCTTTGGTGTCACACAGTCGGCTCCAGAAGGATTCACCTCTACCACCCCTAATTCTCCTGAAGTACGACAGGTTAAGGAGATACTAACGAGGACACAGCGATTCGTGCCTTCAGACAGGAAGGCCAGAAGCCGTTCAGCTGGGGGATCTGGAGAAGCCACATCAAGAGCTACTAGGTCACCTGCTAGTAGGGGTCTCAAGAAGCATGGTGAGATTGAATCTCATAAGTCCAACAATAAACCATCCTCAGCACAGTCCCCTGCTGCAACATCACCAGTGGCAACAGCAGTCAAGATCTACAAATCCAACCCCGTCGCAGCTCCAATTAATAGCTTACACAGTACAAAGAAAGTCCTGTCCAAGGACAAGATTGACAGGAATAAAATAACACAGCTCTGCGTCGTTCTTGGTAACACTCATGTCTATGAGGATACACCGTCGGATTTCACCAATACTTTTGCAAAGATGGAATCCTTCAAGTAAGTTCATAACTCTCCTTCCCCTATTAATACTCTCATAATTGTCATAATAATGAGGCTTATACTGTAGCATTGACCTTGGGATTTTTCATCCATGCACAGGGTGACCATTAAATTAGCTTGAATATAAATCAATGGAGCAGAGGGTGACAGAGCAATCACAAATGAACTGCACAATGTGAAAAGGGAGCCATGCGCATTCTTCTTGGCAATCACATTAACTTATATGGTTATTATTGTTTTGTGCAAGCCAAGCACACATACACGTATGCCATAATTAAGCACAATGCAAGTGAGGCAGTCGATGACCATTATTCAGACAAGGGCCACCCTCTGCGACTGACATGCTAATGCCATGCCTGCCCTTAGGCCGGTTAATTTCTCTTGTCTACTGCTCGCTCCTCTCTCTCTCTATATTACTCTCTGCTCCCTTCCATGATGCCTCATCCTTGAAGATTCATGATACTATTTTTCTTATTGTTATTATTATTATTATTATAGAATTTAACACACGTTCCCCCTTAACTGGTCACTTTGTACATGGAATGAATACATTAGGGCCTTTGACGACGGGAACGCAGCCAATCGTCCCAGGTATCGAGTCAAAGTGGACATGGGTGGCTTCCTGGATAATGAAATCACACTACAGTGTGATGGGAAAAAAGTCATTGTAAGTTGCGAAAAAAAAATTGAAATTCTCTTCGGAAATTTTAACACAATTCCACGACGGCAGATCACCGGAAACCGTCCGAAGAAGAGCGCGAATAATGCTCGCAGGGTCGTGGAGGTCCTGGAATTACCCCCAGGTATTTTCCCAGAAAAGCTCCGAATTGCCAGGGATAACCATGGGGTACTACACGTCGAGGAGAGGTGGACTCTTGATTAAATCACAAACTTGACCAGAAACAAGACAGACTGAGATGTAATTGACAAAGTATTGTCTATTCGTCTTGAAAATTATCATGTTCCTCTCTCACATGGGCCGACTGCATCTGTGGTGGTGGTGGTGGTGTGGAGTAATAAAATCATTTAACGCTCTCTTCATGTCATGTCCATGGAATTTGATCAAAATTGAGTCGGATGGTTTGAGGAGGGAGGAGAAGGAAGAAGACGAAGGAGAGAAAAGCACCGGTGTGCATGTTAAGAGAGATTTCATGCGATAAAAGCTCATTTTAACAGCGGTCTTCCTGGCCAAAGTTGAGTTTTATCCCTGGAGCAGTTATATTGCTGGCAGCTGGATTCAGTCAGACATTTGCGCTTTTTCCTCACTCTGTCTGTATATCTCTCTTCACTTTGCATCCCTCTGCTAACACAGACACACATGTAGTATTACACACGTCTTATCCACGCTGGAGCATCATCAATTTGTTATTCCGTACAGGGAATCTCTCCTGCCTAAAGGGAACTAATAATGTGGAAGTAGTAATCAAGATTTTCCTCTTGTTTAAACGGCTGGAAAAGAGTGGCCAGTTATGTGAAATTTTCTGGGTCTAGTGGAGATGAGGACCGCTGTTTTTCTTCTTGTTCCTCTTACCAAGTGCATGTCCAAGTGGTTCTGATGAGGAGGATATGCAATGCAATGGAGAGTAATAAAAACCTTTGTGCGGAAAATTCGCCCCTATACACACCGTTGAAATAACATGTGAACATGTTACAAATCAAGTTGCTCACTCACTTCTTGTTCGTGATGTGATGATGATGGTGCATAAACCCCCATGCAAGCAGAATATACACAGACACATAGCGGCAGTTGTTGTTCTTCTTGTTGCAATGTAACGGGTGAGGAGAGATATCTTCTTCATTGTTGAGTACAGTGGGTCCCAATGCTAAACACCTCATCATGCTCAAGGCCTCCTCTTCTTCATCGTCACACAAGCTGTTGCTGCTGCAGAATTGTTGGATGCATCCAAGCAGAGACCATTATTGTTGCTCAAGTTGTAGGAGCTGAAGGAACTCATCACTCCCTCCGTCCCGTCCGTTCTTACACACGGACGTATACGTGTACCTATACTACTCAGTACAAGTTAACATCAAACGGCTCTGTGCCTTTCATACAGTCATTCACTACTCAGTGAGAGAAAGACAGAGTAGAGCATCAGTTTAAACACATCTCCATTGTCACTGCTTGTTCAAATCTTTACGGACTTGTTTTTCCTTTGTTCCTTCCAAACGTTCCAGTGGAGTGCGTCTCTGGTGGTGCTTGGGGACGGTGTAGACAGTGTGGTATTTTGGATGGACAGCTGGACGTGTATTGAGCGCTATGGCAGAGCCGGCCTTTGGGTCACAAGGTGTATCAATAAGGACAGGAGGATTATTGGAATCAACTGGTGAACTTGATGAGACATTAGCCCAATTTTATCGCCACTGTTTCGGATGAGAGGAGAACTGAGAGGCGGAAAAAGGAAGAGTGCGTGTAGTAAACATGTGTGTACAGTCGTGGGTGTCTTGTGATTGATGTCATTAGGAACATTGGCTGGGGGCTTTCTGTGTGTAGTCATACAGATTAGACGGATAAATTAGCCATGTATGGCTGAGAAGGTGGATAAAAGACTTGAAAAAGTCTAGTATTATTCATAAAAGTCATGCTTGTATTTTATTATTGTACACTGGGTGTCTCTCGTGGTCCTGCCTTTGATCATGCTAATGATGAGGACAAGACAACGTAATCTGATCTTATTTGATGATCTTCCCAGGGAAAAGTGGCTGCATATAAAAAAGCAGTAGAAAAGCCAAGAGATTTTTATGGATCTTCTCTATAGAAAAGTCTGAAAGAGGAAGTGCTGAAGGAAGTTCTTATGTGTTGAAGCGTTTAATGAAACAAGAAGAAGACAACTCGTGTTTTTACACGCACACACACACACACACTCTGTGCATTGATTCTATAGACTTGCGAAATTATTCTTCCTTTAGTTTTTCCTCTGCTCGTGATTAACCCCATTGATCCTTCGGGCCCAGGATGTGATATGTGTTTGTGTGTATGTGTAGTGTAGAAAGTGAGATGACTTGAAGAGATTTTAAACAAATTTTCGTTCAATATTATTCACTGATTAGCCCTACGGATAAGGAGAGTACTGATCACGCTCATTCACTCTCTTCATATCCCAACTACCTTGTAATATATGGAACTTTAAACAAGTGAAGGAACAAGGATTGTAACCTGTCACCTTTGATGTGAGCGAGACATTATTGTTGTTAATCCAGAGGCTGGATTCGATAAGTGTATATGTGTGCATAAGTGAGGAAGACATTTGTATGGGGGAAGGAATGCTAATCGTAATGATGCCATTGAAATCTACATTTGTTCTAGAATTTTGAGTCAAGTGAAAAAGAACGAGTGTAATAAGACGAAAGGGAATGGGCATGATGATCATGTTTTCCCTGTAGTGACTGCGTTACATTGAGCGAGCGCAAGTGAATAAACCACAAAAAGACTATGACAGCTTTCGCA
This sequence comes from Deuterosminthurus bicinctus, assembly GCA_034698825.1. Taxonomy (NCBI): domain Eukaryota; kingdom Metazoa; phylum Arthropoda; class Collembola; order Symphypleona; family Bourletiellidae; genus Deuterosminthurus; species Deuterosminthurus bicinctus. The sequence continues at coordinate 30,034 of JAQIWI010000125.1, read as the reverse complement.
CGGATGGATTTCCAAGGCAATAAAGTGTGACGGATTGTTGAGTGTGAACGTGCGTAATTAGGATGCGGCGCCAGCGAAGATTCGTACCGAAGACGAGGCCGGTGTTCGTCACGCCAAGTCGGGCAAGAATGGCTGTAAGTATACGTCGTCAGTCAGTCGTCTTAGTTTTTTATGTCAAAACTGCAATATAACAGAGCTTCCAATACATTACAATAATCATCATTTGTCTCTCCATCCCTCATCCCCTTACATTATTTTATCATCCTTCCTCTCTCGTAAAATCCTTTGAACATCCATTATATCATCTATTCCATGTGCTCTCATGTCATAATAACTACACGGTTAATGATCTTCAAGAAGGGTTTGATAGTTCATTATCAACCTTATCCAAATCTTACATTATTGCTCACTTATGACTGACCAATACTCAAATGAGGACCCGAGACGAAACAATTGATCGCCAAAAGATTTATTAATAATAATTATCATATGCTCATCATTCCATGTAATTCTTCATTAAGGACAATGTTTCAGCTGGTCGCTCATATTCTTGACATTAAATCTCATAGTACGAATCGCTCATGATTCCTCCAAATTTCGACATCTTTGGACGGAATGACTAATGCAAATCCCTTTCTCTCTGTCACACACACAAACTATTGACTTTGTAACACTTTGCAATGTGTCCTACCCAGTGTCAACAGTAGCTGTGGCGATAGGGGTTATTATTAACAGCAACAATAATAATGGTAATGCTAATAATAATACAGCTCTCAATGTGTCTCAAACTTACTCAATAATGAGTATGATTTATTCATTTGTTAACGGGGTGAGAGTAATTATAATGGTTGCAGCTGTGAAACCACCACTACTGTTTGCTATTTTGACTGGAATTCACCGCCCCTGCTGTTGCATTATTGTAGCAGGATTGAATAGCACAAGAGATTTGCTCAAGGGGACTGTGTGTTTATGTGCATTCTAATATGTCGTATACACGTATTATTTGCACCTAAGATGACCTTCTGTGTGAGTGTAATTATATTATGCTTAGGGTTTCCGAGGGAAATTGCAACATATTAAGTGGTGTAGTGGAGCGAGTAGTGTGCGAGGGAATATTATTTGAGTATTATTGAAGAAGTGAGTGTGTGGACCTGAGTAAATGCAGGTGAGTGTATAAAGTTTGTGGCTGCAGAAACCAAGTTACGTACTGATGTCATTAAAAGATACTGTGTGTAGATTTAGGAGGAGCTATGCTCTCACGACTGATTGAGTGAAATAAAAAGCAGCAGTTAATGGCTGCATGATGCACTCCTGCTCCTTCTTACCTCCATACTGTCTAAAATTTCACAAGGTTCTATAAATTTATTCTGGTTAACCTGTGATCTGCTCCTCCTGTCAGCACCATTGAAAATTTCACTATCTTTTTCTCTATTTATATGCACGGCCGCCGTGAAGAATCCATCTGTGTAGCTTTGATGGAGGCAATCGCATTGAGTTGCAATCCACATTTTCATAGGCTACAAAACTTACAGTACTTGTGACCTGATGTGTGAGAGAGGAGCAGTGCAGTAGTGTAAATATGTCATAATGACATGTGAAAGATGTTCAGGAATCCGTACTGACACAAGAGTACATATGAGCCTGTATGACTTACAAAGGTAAATGCAAGCCATTAAATACAATGTTGCTGTTACTTGATATGACTTGAAGGAAACCAATTAGACCGCTTGGTTTACCTTAGCTGCATTCTAGTCGCTCTGACTCCCTTCAATGCAATATAATCCATTATGTGATTTAGTACGCACACATTGTGTGACGTGTAAGAGATGAGTGGCCTACTGTTGTTGTGAACACAAGTGATGCACTAATTAGCGGGCATGTGCAACATGCCAGTCTAATATTATTTTCACCAAGCATCATCACAGAATGGAATATATTTTCCACTCCGCTGTGGCCGTGGTAGCAGCAGCAGCAGCAGCAAAAGCAACCTTACCTTGCCTCAATAGCGTTTACTTGAATTATCATGTTATTAATAGGAGTTTGCAGAATGAGTAGACGAGGCAAAGAACCGGTATTTTCGCTCCTGACCACTGTCTAAGAGTAATGCACATTCCTTACGTATTACATGACGACGACAACAACAATTTACCTTGGCAATCTTTTGTCATTGCGACAGAACGGGGATGTATATTTGTGCACGTCATACGCAAGCATGTAAGTTCCCGTTCGAAATTATAATGGCTCTTTGTTCCATGTCTGTGTGTGTGTGCGTGTGTGTGTGTAAGTGTGTGTGTGTATTAATGTGTGTGAAACACTTAGTCGGCCCCTACTCATTAATTAGTGCAAACTTAAGGCGACGACAAAAATAAATTAGTTTTTAGTTTCTCTGTGTAATTGTCCATCTTCATGCATATGATTGTAGCGTCAATAATAGTGGAAGGGAGTCAAAGGTATTAGTCGTTCCTTTAGTTCTAAATGCCTTTTCTTAACAGTGGCAACCATTATCATGTACAATCTAACACGTTGTATTACTTACTATTACGTAAACGAATTTGTATGACGCTTTGATCCAAATGGCAACAATGGGATACCGTTTGAGTCTGACTGACTAGAAAATTGAGAAAATTAGATGCTTTCGACATTACAAACTACTTTTCTATTACAATAATAGACGTAACTGTAGCAATAATTAGCACTCTTACTCCATCCCCTCATTATTACTCTTGATTCCTCTCTATTAAATCTGGGCCTCTTCTTTCTAATGTCCCTGCCTTTTGTGTACTTGCTTGATTGAATTTAGTATTCAATGAAGAATCATTTAATGGCTTCAAATCTGGCTTGTATTCGAGCTTATGAATGCTAAGCTGAAACATGTAGTTGTGCGTGTCAGACAGGGTGGTTTTAATGCAAGTCACAGTAGCAACATGTGTGAACATGAGTGATATCAGTAGCTATATCTTAAGTGGTTGAGTCCCCATTTAAACCTGATGTGAGATTTTTATTAGAAATGTCTACAGCCTTTCTCATATGTGTGTGGAGAAGGAGAGGAATAGATTTTTTGACAGGTAAGTATGTTTGTATGCGTATTAAACAGTGGAGTGAACAGGATTCAAAAAGTTGCTCCCAATGTATGTCTGTATGTGAATATATGTGTGTGAATATGCGTGACCCTGTTATGGGGAACACTGTCACTGAAACACGACTATTGAGCTCAAATGCTGATTATGATGATCTTCCTCACTGCCTCGCAAGACTGGATGATGCTGGGATGGAGACAAAGGCAGGTGTGATTCTCCTACAATGTTTTTTTTCAGCCAGGGTGAAAATGAATCTGAAACGTGTGCAAATTTGTAGAGAAATGAGGTTAAGTATAAATATATCTTCGATGGGGAGCAGGATAGTCGCGGCGTGGGGCGTTCAGTGTACTTTAAAGCGCTTCCGTGCTCATTGTGTTCTGTGATACCTTTTGGGTGGTTTTCGTGGTTGGTGGATATGTAACGGTAACTACACTTCTAACTGATTTCACTGAATTTCTCTGAATTTATTTTATTGAATTTCCGGAAGTTATATGAATTTTCCGGAATGGCAACTCCCCTTTGGCACTTGACCCCCCGGTACCCCCTCACATACTCACACACACACTCATCCAATATCCACCTCCAGAGACATTGTGACTACTCGGTCCCCCTCCCACACAGTTCGAGTTCGAATCCACTTCCAGTCCAACTGCACCCTTCGCAGTCACAAACACCAGAAGTACATCGGATCAATAGTCGCCGGTATAAGATACATACTGCGACTAGAAATCCAGCAAACATAGAGAAATTGTCCTATCAAACTATGACCAACACCACGAACATTTGGTTTAATGCGGCTCTTTACACCTGCTCCTTTCAGGCTCCACTATGAAAAATGAGGGAAGAGTGACTCAGTGTCAGCTTCCTTCGACTCTACTTTGTCAAAATAAATGGTTTAGTGTCAAGAAATTCGTACGGAATAAAGTCAATATTTGAATTTTTCAATCTCCCATTCCACTAGACACATTAGGCCCACTCCTTCCAACAGAGGACACACATTATTCTTCTTGTCCCATCATTCGTCTCACTCATATTAATTTTTACAAGCGGACAAGCCCACACCGCCATGCTCTTCACATACACGCAAGAATTTTAAGGAAAGGGAACGTGGAAATTGGTCGAGTTTTGTTACTAATGAGTTGTTGTGAATGAGTTTAACAACAATGTTATCCCTTGACCGCACAGGAAGTACAAAGCAACATTACGTTTGACATTTATTCATGCCATTGATACAGCCCAGACCATAGAGCATGATTTTTTCAACATTTTAGGAAGTTTTGGAAAGTGCTCCTGCTTCATATACTCACATGCTTCATCATCCTCATGATGAATTATGTAGACACGTCTATCAAACCGAAAAAACCAAAGAATGTCTTTGCCTTCAACCCTTCATCATTCCTCCTTCTTGTTTATCTGGCAGTGCGTGTGTGCAACTTTACATACACACGGATTCTGCTGGTATGCAGGAGCAAGGTTTTCGCATGCCATCATCATCACCACCACAATCATTCCCCTGCTCGTATAAATTCCTCATGCCCATCTTGGTCAGTGGTATAACAATGTGTGAATAGATGCAAGAGAGTAACGTCCGTGCCAAATACAGCAGAATCAGCATGATCAGGACCAATATATACAGTGTGCAGCACACGAGAAGAGGGCGAACGATTGGAGCGATTATATGATGATACAGTAATAAAACTCCTACGTCATAATACAATTATTTATTTACATGTTAAATCAAGCATGCGGAGAGAAACCAGTGATGATTCCTTCATCTGCATACATCCTCACTTAGCCAACCAAAGGGTTAAATGGAAAGCTGAGACCGTAGCCAAAAGGACACAAAGATGACAATCTTATGCACAACTGTGAGACAAAGGTGGAACTTGAAGTGTAATGAATATATACATTTGACTGTTTTCACAAGAAAATGTTTCTGTGTTGACTTGAAGCAAGTTGTAGCTGTCGTGTGACTTGAGCTTTTTTTCCTGACACCTCGTCGTTACCACCTCATGAAGAGCATCATGTACTAGGGAGCAGAGCATAAAGGAGGAGGAGTGAAGTGGCAGTGGTAGCAGCTTAATATCCTCAGCTTCTTTATTTATTCATTATTTTAATGGTACATTAGATAAGGAGACTTGTGTCGTCGGAGTCATCACCATGCACTTCCACGTCTTGTTTCACTAAATCAAAGCACCTGCACAGTAATTGTGAAAAAAAATCGCCCCCTGTGATCATTTTGCCAGTGACACTTTCACTTGGCCAGACACACATTGTCGCAAATCCACTTAACTTATCAGACCTATCTTGATTACATATCAACCTGGTGGCTACTTGATCTTCCAGTTGTAATCATCCGTAATATAACATGTCCACAGAAGAGCGACTACTAAACAACAGCAGTCGCCAACAACATCATTGTTATTGTTGCCATAGTGGCAAACCGCAATTTTTTTCCTACCCAAGCTTATTACGATTATGATACGATTATTAAAAGATGAGATTTTTCACGCCTTCACTACACTACATCATTTCTCTCAGCCATCATTATCCTTTCGCTCGGTAATGATCCCACATGAGCATAATGTACTGAAATGTCTGTGAGAAAAGTGGACACAACCCTTCTTGTTGTATTTTACCACACAATGATGGTCAATTGATGGCAAAAGCTTGTTGTGGTAATGCTATTATGTGTAACTGTAGGCAGAACAAGTAGATATAGAGACAAATCTTATTGTGCACAAATAAACGGTCAAGCGCCTTTGTAATTAAAGGTAGTTTAGTCAAGACTAATGGTGAGCTCATCGAGTAGAAAATACACGGGGATGACAAATGAGGGACTATATATGTTACGTATAGGTGCGCGCGTGTGAAAACGGGAGGGTTGGAGAGCTAATTATTAACCCTGTGTGCCCTACAGTAGTGGAACGTTATAGTAGAATGTTTTTCTAATTGAAAAACTCTTGCTTTCCTTTTAAGTTACGCTACTTCCTGACCATTTGTTTCTTCTTTTGGCCTGTAATTATTTTTAACACTGTTTAAGGCGGAGAGGACACAAAGGAAAGTGAGGAAATGGTCACTGTATGTGTTTTTAAGTATGTATGGGAGTCCAGTCAGTCTTGTAGTTGTTCCTTAATGGTAGCAATTGAGTCACCATAACCTACACGCATCCCCCATGCTTTTCACTCAAATTTTAATCACTCTGCCATAGTGATGATGACGACGACGATGATGAGGATACGCGTGCTCCGCATAATTCGTCCCATACGGAGGAGACAACAACGAGCTAATTGATGGAAAGTCAGTGTGGTTTGTGCACTAATTAGGTTTCCCGGGGTCTCTCTTCTTGTCAAAATCCCATTGTTTTCACCGTTGTGAGGAAACTCTGTTTGGCATTATATGAGTTCATTTTTTACTGCTAGTTAATCTTACTGTCATTATAATTGTGCGGTTTTAATAATTATGCAATTCGATTTTACCTCTTACTAGCAAGATGTGTTTTTCCCTCTTGTTGTCCATTTAGTGTGAATACTTTGTGAAAAATGAACATATGCGCGCATAATGTCTCTGTCTCACTATGGAACCACTTAAGGTCGAATTAAGCATAATTAGCAATGCTATATTGACGCTTAGGAAGGACGGGAGAGTAATAATAATTAGCTCCTTTGCACATATGCCATTTCATCATATGTATATTACATACAATGGTATGAATGGTGGGATTGTTGCTGGGGCTCTCACTTCACACACTTCGGTACGCATAAAAATACTAGAGAGAGCCAGATACGGCCAATATGGAGCAATTAGCCCAAAACGGGTGGAATATCAGTGAAACCATATTTGAGAGCATTGCTCTGTGTCCTCTTGTTAGTTGAACGTGTACATCACTTCTTTGCTATTATTATTACCATCACGCAGTCTGCCTGCGCATGCAAAAAAAATCAAAGAACAAGAGTGTGAGAAGAAGATGAATACTATGACGCTGCTCACTCTGATTTGATCACACACTGGATGTTTCATAGCCATTTATGGACATAATTAGGAGGGAAAGAAAGCTGAGAAAAATTAACTCGAGAGTCATGGCGTAATGTATATGTGACTCTTTATGTACGATTGGCTATAATATTATGAATTTCAGCATTCGTCATGCACATAGAATGATATTTCCTCTTGTCCATCCGTCCGTTCTTGGTGACATTTGTACAGCTCTGGTAAGCAAGCAAAAAAGCTTGCAATAAATATAAGGAACACCCTTTGACTCATAAATCTCCTCAGTGGTCACACCACGTTACACTTGAACGTATGAATTAGTGGGATATGTGTGTATGTGTCAGCTGTTGTAATTAATTACGTCTACCAAGTAGTGTTACCTTGCTCGTAAAAGTATCACAAGTCTTCCATCACCTCATACTACACGATCTGCAATGGAAATAATCGTAATTACGGTCTCAATTTCCATTATGACGCTGCTGTTATAGTCATAGTCGCTCTGCAAAAATCAGTCAGAGTTTCGCACTTACACAAGCGTATTGTGCACTAAGGTTACGAGAGTGGAGTGTTTGTCAGCACCGTGAGTTACGGAAGTCCATGATGCTCTGTATGTCTATGTGGACACACTTGTATAATAATGCACAGTCATGCCCGTCACGTCCGTCTAGCTTAAAAGGCCTTCCATTAAATGTATTAAAGTCGGTGTGGGGGCCATGGTAATTTGATCCTTTTACCTTATCGCTTATCACGAGCTAATATCATCATCATCCTGGGCCAACCATTATATTCTGGCAGGTTTGTAAACATTATTGTGAATTAATTGGAGCAACCATTATAATTTCTTCATTTTACTTCCTCTTCTTTTATCGCCAAAAAGAATTATATCTGAGTGGTATTAGCTCCTTTTGTCACCATTACCGCTTGCATCATGCATCAAGAGCAACTTTGACTTGGTATAGGTTGGCTCGTCCTTGGAGATTTTAAGTGTGTGTGTGCTTGCGTGTGTGTATATATGTGTGTGGCAATCATTGAACCGACTAGCAGTAGTGATGGATTTTGCCATATCACATGCCTTTTGCTTTACGAGCTGAATAGTTAGCTTTTATTTTACGACTGTGACATGCGGAGAGGAATCACTGCTTGCTCCTTCCAATAATGCCGACATTCGGAAATGTACCTACGTAGTAATGATGATAATGATGATAGCTCTTCTACACGTCTGTAACATATGTGTCGGCATCAAGTACTTTATGTCTCTCCCCGCCATCATAATCATCATGATGATAATGATGAGAAGAAAATGAGTCCCATAAAAGGGAGCCCGGTTTCAACGCTCATCGACATGTTCGGCCCCTCTCTTCTTATTGTTATAAGAACCTCTTCCTCCATTCGGCTTCACTCTGGGACCGCAATCAGTATTGGGTGAACATGGGAACTTATCCTTCATATTATCATTATAATGCTTGAACGTATAAATCTAGCACGGCAGCATGTTCCATATACTGGAGGTAGTAAAGGGGAGCACATGTGTGACCCAATAGTTCATCTCGATAGCTTTATTGCATGTCATGTGAGAATTTAAGAAGAAAACTATTGAGTTTCAATGATTCTTCAACTAACTGGAAGACACACACATATGGTCTACTCCCTCTAAATCACACCACCACACCGGTCGAAACTTCTTGCCAAATAACAAAGGTGACTGACTACACTTTCGGTATCTTTTTTCCCTCTTCCTCCGGGTTCAAAGAATCCTCTCTCAAAGCCTTGTTAGACATTATGAAATTTATTAAAGTGCTTTACAATTAAGCAGAAGGGGAATTTGCACGGAATAAATTCCTCCGGTTGTTGCCATGATGCATATACTTGTTTTTTCCCAATGAAATTCCACGCATTTACACATACTGCAAAATTTTTCACAGAGTTACGTCAATTATTTCCTCTCTGCTTCTTCGTCTTGTTTAAGCAGAGAAAAAAGGAGCCGGCGCTGCTTCTGCAAAAGGAAGAGAACAACATGAGGAAAAACAGTGTGAAATATAATCGGACGTAGGCATAGACACATTATGAGGAGGTTCGCTATAGGTCAAAGAGCTCCATTAAACTTTGATTTCTTTTCGGGAGGAAAAAAGGAGCATGGTATGATGGTTGAATTACTATTTTTTTCTCATCCCATCTCACCATGGTCTTCCTCTATCTCACTAATGGCTACTCTTGGGTCCAAATGAATCCATCGAGCGGGACTATCCCATGCTACTACTTGAGAATGAAAGAATTAAAAAGTTCAGATTCAGAATGGAACAAGACATTTATTTGACTGACAGATAGTAAGGGGAGAAGAAATAGCCGTGGCTGTAATAATAAAAATAAAAGATTCACTTTCTACACACATTCAAAGCTCTTGTATGTACTCAATCAGTCCAATGGACAGACGGAATCACACCATATGTACGTACGTTTCCATTAATGCTCACAGTCATCTGCACCCCACTGGGGACATCATCATTATCGTGTGGCAAATAGCTACATTTATACATGGCTCCTTGTAATTATTGCTCCTTGCTATTTCTGTGCTGGCTCTGATGTTGTTTTGCTCAGTCCATCACATTTACAGAGGTGGATGCGGGGTTTGATGGTGAGAGACCTTTGGCCTCACTCCTGTCTCTGTTTATAAATGATGGACTGACGTGGACAGAAAAGAAGCAAAAGGACGAATAAGGAAGCCTTGTCGTGTGAGTCAGGATCAGTGTGCAGAAATGCCATCGAACTTCAAAAAATAAATGCTCTTAGGAAAAGAAAGTTTTTTTTGCCTTCTATTTTACCTTTTCATCCCCATTGTTTACATGATTTATTCCGCCCACAAACTCCTCCATGTTCACACCACGAGTAACGAATATAGAGAGAAACCCTACTGACGATGATGATATGTGACGTGATAACGGGAGAAAATTGCTTTGTGTTTCTCTACTGCGTACTGTTGGAGTTAGTAGTAGGACAGACCGGAATTAGTTTTCCATTTGCATATGTTTTCCACCGACTTCAATCGTAGCCTCGTTCCCTCATTTGATGCACCTGACATCATCGCTACGTGTATATCGTCTAAGAATTATTTTGCAAATTAATTGCCCTCGATTAAACGAGCAGGAGGATGGGTTAATAAGTGCAGCATATATGCATGTGAAAATCCTCTCTCCCTCATGTCTTCTTCAGCATCATGCTCATGTTGATCACGTTACAATTTTCACAACAAGACTATGAAGATGAGCTGAAGGAGAAGCTGAAGATCAAGTCTTCTCTTTCAGTTTGTCTGTTTCGTGGTGAATGAGAAGGGATGCAGTCTCACTGGTTCTTGTTGTTCCTTTCTGCGCCAGCACAGCCAGTTTATAGGAATCGAGGTTGATGGAAATCCCAGTTTATATGACAGACAAACTTGTTTTCTCAAACAATGTGGCAAAATATAGGCATTTGTACTGAGTATGTGTGCTCAAAGAACTGTCGGTTCACTCTTGTTTGTAGTCAGTCAGTCGTCACACAGACACTCACACACTTGCTCCTGCCTTTCTATTAAACAGCAAGGAGCAGTTAAATATAATGATTGTCTATATGGAATGATAATGGGGATTTTTCTCTCTGTTTTTCAATATTAAACAACAAGTAGAGAGTGAAGATTTGCTTGTGTGTGGTAGCAGGATTATTATTATCATTTCACTGTGTGAACTCCCACCACGACGATGACGACCACCATACACAATGATCATCAACACCACCGGTTTGTTTGTGGGTGTGGAGAATCTCGATTCCTATATTGTCACGAAAACTTTTTCTTTCAAAAATAATGTTCCTCCTTCGTATTCCTCATCTGCCACCATAAAATCATGGTCGGCAGTACCTAGGCACGGGTAAGAATGTAATACGTACAAGAAAGCCGTGCTTTGATTGCATCCACCTCCGATATGACACTGCACTGTATGGAGTCAAATTATACATACATTTAAGGGGTAAAAGTTGCTTACTTCCACATCCACACGAACATAACGCATAATGTTAGACACACGCAGACCCTCCATTCGTATCCTGGCAAGCTCAAGTTGATTGCTAAATATAATTATTCTTAGGCACAATTGCAGCTGAGAATGGATCAAGACGGCAAGGCGCGTCCTCGTAAGAATAATAATAAAGCTTAACATTAAACTTGAATCTAGGAAGTCATCGTATGTGTGCAACTTTTACTGACAACAACAAACAACGGCATTTTAGGGCGAGGGTCGCCTCGCTGTGAAATGAGCATGTGTGTGTATGAATCTGAAGGGGAAAAAGAGGCAAGTTTAATCTTCCTTTCGCATTAACTCTTCCTTTGGACACTTTCGTGACAAAAGTACTTTTTGAGAACTAACGTGTTTCTCTGCGTTTCTGTGCAGTCCCGAGCTCATTTCTCGATGGATGTACCGTATCCATGTAACCAGAGAATGCATGGGTGTATTAACTGATGTACATGGGAGCAACTAAGAGGTTGTTGGTCTGTCCGAAATGTTGTTGTTTGCAAGCACGTGTGTGTGTGTGTATTAAGCGCCCATGTCCGACTAGAAGGCTCATCCTTCGCACACAACAAGCCAAAGGTGTAAGTACGTACGCGTAGAGCTTGGCAAAAAGTCCTGATGATGAAATAATGTCATGCTTTTTGTACAAAATTTGCTAAAACAAGCCATGAATTAGCTCATGTCTGCCCTGTCTTGTTCTCACGTCTTATTATTACATGGCTGGATACTAACGACAGTGAAGGAATGCGAGAGTAACGAATTGCCAGGAGCATCGTGTACGTACCCCTTGTGTGCATCAAGAAGGAGGTATAGGTAGATGAAAAAGAGTGGCATCTCTCATTGTTGCTTGATGATTACATTACAAGTAATAGTGGAACTTTACCGTTGATAGCTGGAAGCCTGTAGTATTCCAAGATAACTTTTGACAAGTTGTGTCGATGGGAGTAAAAACGTCGGTATTGGACCATTCACATGTCTTCTCTCTCACACGCATATAATGTTCCCTTGTAAGAAGCTGAAAAAGATTGCGGATGATGATGTCGATGATGAGGATGATGACGGTGCCAATGTCTCGCTGTTGATGTTCAGAGGGGCGAAACGGCGATGAAAATGACGAGGACGACATGTACTTGGAATGTGGACAATTTACACCAGCTCGTCCATGTGACCATAAAACGTGGACTTGAGCAACATTGTAAATTCCTTAATGAGCTTTAAAGTCGGTCTTTCAAGCAGTATACTGATTCATGGTTGGAAATAAAAAAGACCTCTGCTTAGACGTACGATTCATTCGTATAATTATTATTATTCCCAGTATATATGAACCAGTAACATTGCAGCCTAGAAAAGAAGAAGTAATAACATGTTGAATGATTTGCATAAATCTCCAATCCCGTTCATCGCTCACTCACACTCTGTTGTGTGCGTGTGAGAGGAAGAGTCAGCTATTGAGAAGTCTCTTTCATGTGTATAGGTGCATAATGTTTAAATCCGCTCTGCATAGTCCATCCACTTGCTAAATAGTCTAGACAAAGGCGAGTGCGAAGCATGCTTGAAGCTGTCCTTTACAAGCTTTATACTTCCACGCAATCAGGCCGGTAACAGTGACGATGAAGCTCGTTCGGGAAATCACAGCAAGAACAACAAATTTTTAACATACTCCTTCACATCCCGTTACAGTTCACTCACGATTCTCAAGCTTTCTTCTTCAAAAGGTTCCTTTATCGCAACTCTTAAGGAGCAAGCAAGTCACTTCCTTTGCCTGCTCTCTTCATCATCCTCATCTTCCTATTGCATTTTCCTTCCCCGCTATAACTTTGCCCTCCATACCGTTCCTCCTCTCTTGCTCATTTCGTAACTGTAACCAAAGGGGATTTTGATGGGTCCTCTTCTTACTCATCCTCTTCGTCTTGCATAAGCCAACACGTTCGCTCAAGTCCTTTTAAAACTCTACAATCATGTTAATCATGTTCACCATGAGAAAAAAAAGCCATCCTGTATTGCAGGCGGAGAGGAAATTATAATTGACTCAGGGTTAAAGATGGCAGTATGTATGCTTGTGAGTGAGAAAGGGAGGCCTCATTCGAGTAAAAGGTTAAGCGGTTTATATGACACAGCCGCGCGTCTTTGTATTCAATTGGGCACAGTTTGGACAAGCAGGATGTGTTGAATACGAGAGGGAAGACAGAGGAGATGAAGAAGAAAGTGGTCCGGATCATCTCATGCTTGAATGATGCAAGTTATGTGAATGTGTCTGAGTAATTCAAAACAATCATAAATTAAACAAGAATTAATTAATATTGTGTGCTGAGCATGCTAAGTCCAGCTTGATGTTGGTCTAAATAAAACTGGTTCGTTGTCAATCTGAATTTGCACTCTTGAGTTGGAGTAGCTCCGGCTGCATTTTTCCTCTGTCAGCAGGCTGGTTAGCATGGGGAACAATGGGAAATTGATGTAAATCTTAATGTAATTATTATTGTTGCGTACACCAGCAAGTTTTCAAGAGTGCTGTTAAATCCGTGGGAACATCCACACCGCTTTCCATAACGCACGCACAGTGAAACTCCCTCGTACACGGTCATTTGCTTCAGTGCAACCAATCTATTGTATTTAAGCACAGCTCCGTATCTTCTTTATTATTACGACGACGATTCTGAGTAGCTGGAAAATCCTCTCTTCTCCTTCTGGTTGATGTGGTTTCCTATTTTAAAAAACTATTAGTTAAGTAGCCATTTCCTGTTAAACGTTTCTACTAGAGCAATTTTACGATGGCAGACAAAGGTAGGCTGTGAGATGCGTAGACGACTATGGCTGTAACCCTTTACTTCGTTCCCTTTGTCTCCTTCACAATGCCTGCTCAGTTCAATGTTACTTCCGTAGATATACATGCACACTCATCAAGACAAATGGCACAATTACATTGAGAACTCTCTATGCACATTTCATTAGCTACTGTGTCTGTGTTACCCATACAAGTTTCAGCTCTTTGAGCATCAGGCTATTTACTTGCATATGTAAGTAGTTCGCAAGAAATCTAGCGAATTCTGGAGAGAATACACGGGCTGATGTATCCGTATTTACGATAGAAAGGTTGAAAATTGTGTGCTTTTTCTCCGTTCAACGCTAAAACAGTGGCTGGAACAATACTGAGAATGCGAAACTCTTTTTAACGACCTTCGTAAGACCGAAAGCCAATGTACCGTTGAACTTGCTTTTTTTTTTATTCTTCTTACTCTCACACAAAGTCTGATCCAAATGACCCAGAACATGAGTAATCATGCTGACGAGCATGGAGTTTTATTGCACACGCTCCCGTGTGACTTACTACTGAGCTTTGGCCTCGTATTAAGTAATTTTGATAACAGTAAAGTACCATTTGAAGTACGCAATAAGGACAGAGAAATTATGAGGCAAGATTATTGATGGTTGATCATGTTAAATGAAATGACCGTTAGTTAGAAAATTCAGTTATTATTTTTCCTCCCATCATGGTAGTATACGAAACCTAATCCAAAATACTGTCTGCGAAAGGGAATACAATCGAAGAGAGTGAGAGAAAAATGAAGATTGTGAGATAGTATGGTGGGATATATGGGAGAGCAACAAGAAGCAAAGGATATGATCATGGAATTTGGTGCGGCCATCCAACATGGATTTCATCATGTAACTTCGGGATCATACCAAACTTGTGCACTGCATGTCGCAGACTACATTACAAAACTCCCAACAAAACGTGCACCACAAGTTTTACATAATTCGCCTAAGTAGAGAAATAATAGTATCCTTTTTGCGGTCACGAAGTTGTATTCCCTCACGGCTCATGTTATGGCAACAACGATGCACTCTGTTTGCACCATGACTGGCTGACCGTATAGGAAGAAGAACTGAAGCTACTATTCCACCACCAAAAAACGAGCTAATTTCATTTCAATTGCTAATAATCTGTAGGGGTTTATCAGAGTAGGTGTATTGAGTTAGAGAAGCTGAGGCCATCATAATCATGTAATATGGTACAGGCAGATGCATAACCAAACCATAGGCAAATAGCCTGGCCGACAAAATTGAACCCCACGCATTTTTAATGTCTCCATTATGACTTTTCCTCCTGATTATTCCAACTTCAATTCATCTTACCGTTAATTCCACTTACACAACTACCATCATTGAAACCACTTGGACCCTAAGCTGCCCTCAAAAGCCACACACTAGAATGCTTACCAGTGAACAAAAAGCTCAAATAATGAATGAAACTTATTAACCATTGAAACTCACTTCCATTCACTGTGAATTCACTGTCAGTCAAACGGGGCTGACCCTTGATGAGTTTCACATCCTGAAATGTTGTTGCAATGGGATGTGGGAAAGGAAAAGGATTCCGAAAGCTATACAGCTGTAAAGTCAAGCTTGCTCATTGAGCACTTTGCTCAGACTTTGACAGCTCCTTGAGATGATGAGGAGGAAAACAAGAGACAAATCATGTATGCGGAAGCGTGACTGCGTGTATGTACGTCTCAAAATATAACGTTTTGATTCATTGATAAGCATATGTCTATTTGCATTGCTATATGTCCATCATATTTGTGGGTGGTAAAGAACGCCAGAGAAGCAAAACAGTCAATCAGATTAGCCATGGCTTGATTAATAACTTTGTGTCATTAATCGTCCTATTCTTTCTGGATCCTTATCATCATCCTCGTCCTCTCAACAGCCTCACCGATGTCGTCGTCATCATTACTCACTCCTCCTGATTCTTCTGAAGAAAGCTCAAACTTTCTTAACTCCTCCTCTTGTGGATTTGTAACGATTTTTTGCAATAATTATTATTCCCTTGACAAATTCGTGTTCGAATCCACGTGTACATCTTTTTATATCAACGTGTTCATATTTTTTCCGTGAGGCGAAAGACAGGAGCACTATTTCCAGGTACTTTTAAGTACAGACAGATGCAAGTCCTATATGAGGTCAATTGTATTACATAAATTGTCTACATTATTTAACATGCGAGACTTAATCGATAGAGCACGATGCCGATGACATGTGCCCCATAGCGAGATCATTTGTACAATAATCCAGGATTAAGACACCCACACGTAATAGGAATGATTCCTCATGTGGCTACGATAACATTAAAATCGTCACGGTTACTTTGAGCCGCTTATACGGAGGAATGATGTGATTGATGAGGAGAAGAATGAGTCGGGGAGGTGATCTTGAAAGTAAAATGATGAAGATGATGATGAGCTCGCACATGTTGCTACGTGACAGATGCATTAGCATTATTTACTTTAATGGACGACTGCAAGTACGAGATCATCCGTGTGTGTCTTAAGGAAAAGTCGCCTGTTGTTTGCATAATCTTGAGACTTTATCTCCTTCCATGTAAGAAGAAGATATGCGTCGCCGAATTTGTCGCTCTGTATGGCCCGAAGGAAGTGCGATTTTGCCTTGCTCACGGCTGTATGATTCCTGCTTGTTTAAGGCAACCTTGCAATTGTTAATTTCCAAGCATTAAATAGTAATTATGATGATTCCATTGCCAGTCATTAAGCATGAGCATTAAAACGACCAGAAAAAAAATGATAATCCAAGCGTCAATGGTGCGGTCCTTGTTGAAAATAGGTGACCCATTATGATAGCCATGCGACGAGATGGCGCGTGTTTGAGTCACATAACCCTCAGGAATTGAGGGTAATCTTACTTGAGGATCAGAGCGAGAGAGAAACTAAGCCCCATTTAGATCCGCAGAATCATCACTTTTCTGTGTGTGAGACATTTAAAGGCTTTTGCCCTGTTTCAAGGTGAAGTCGTCTGGAGAGATATGATGATGCTAAATCCTGATTAAATTCAGGATGAACACGAGTATAAAAAAATCAATGTCCTTATCCCGTCTCTCCCCCGATCACTTCATCAGTAGCAGTGTGGCTTTTATAGTCACTATGATGAACACTGCAACGGCGGCGGTGATAGTGTCAATAATCCACGGCTGTCCTTATGCTGACATTGTTCCCTTTCAAAGCTTCCGCTCTCTATTCCCCTACAGCAAGTAATGATCATTTGACTAACGAATTAAATTCATCCTTCAAGTCATATGTCATGGTCAGTGTGAAAAAATAGCAGTTGCTGGGTTGACAGTGAGTGTGGCATTGAAAAGGATGACTTTTCATCATGATAATTAGAGAAATCAGACTTTCATATGCTTGCCATAAGGTATGAAGTGCTCAGTTTATTGTTTGTATTACGTGGCCCGTAGGAATAAAATAACTTGTGCAGTGGTTTCATATCCTTGCAGGTACAATGCTTAGAGATGGAGACATACTTGTTGAAAACCGAAATGAAAAAAAAAACCTCTACGTTTTTAGCTATCGCTTTAAGCTGTCTCACATGTCAGTCACATTAAGATTGTGCTATTAATCCCCGCCTTTCATATGTATGCGCCTCACTCTTGATGTGGAAGAAAGACGGAAAAATGTATTCGCCTCATTCCTCTCTTCCCCGCTTCCTCATATCATATCATTCATCCTTTTCCCTTTTCAAAGGTCACACATTCAAAGACACACAAACACAAACACAGATGTTCATTTCACTTTCACGCAATAGGTCATTAAAATGGGATTACTGCCCGTCGTACACAAACACATCAAGTATCTTAAGCCGCCCATACAAACACATACTACGCACAGTATTATTATTATTTTGTCAAGATGTGCTATGTGTTCAGACTCCAATGTACACGTAAGATGGATTCGTCATGCATGTCAGCAAGCATTCTCACTCCGTGCTATTACATTGACAACGTGACGACGGCTGTGGCCTCAAGTTTTTCAATGGAGATGAGTGTGAACGTACGTGTGGAAAAATTACTTCTCGCCCTCCTGCTACATCCTTCACCGATGAAAGGCATCAGAGCCAGAATTTACCCAGCACGACACAGAATCACAAAGTAAAGTCATAAAGTACTCAAACTTTTACTGCTCGGTCAGCAGTAGTTTTGTCTGCTTTTAAAGTCTCTCGGTCAGTCTCCATGTCCAGGGATTTTGGAAGGGAGAGTGTTCACATACTCGTGCTCATGTTATTGCAAGAGTAAAATCAATACAGATGACTATAGATTCACCACTTTCCAATCTCATCACCATCCTCTTCACCAGATTGAATACACTGCAGTGGTGACTGACGTCTCTTTTGTTGCACCAAGAAGCAATCCAAGTATGGAGTCTTATAACAACAACAATAATAATGAGGATCGAATGATTATCATTCGTCTTGGTCTTTACAATGTATCAGCCAGCATTAATGTCGTACGATTTGAATGTGTTTGTGCTTTTGTCGCGCTGAATGACTGATTCGATACTAATGTTAGCATTTTCCCACGGTCTACTGTGAGCATCAACTTTCTTAATGAAAGTAATTTGTGAATGAATGTGTGACTGCGTGGGCGGGGAATGAGACAATCTCAGCTGATGAGGGGGAAATTAAACCTGCTTGCACAGCATACGCACAGCAATAAATGTCATGGAGGATGACGGGAGTGGAACTTGTTAGACTGCGGTATGCACGAGTGCCATACCGCAGTCGAATATAGAAATGAAGATTGGTGAGGAGACAGACGGGGAAATAAGGAAGGAAAGAAGAAAAATTGCAGTATAAATCAAATCCTAAGTCCGATTAATATTTTACTGCTCCTTCCCTATACCGTCTGCATGGCCTGTCAGTGAGATGAAATGTGACTTGCTTTTTCTTCACCTCTTCTAATTCTCACTTATGAGGACGAGTGGGGGTAATGCGTGAGACACCTTGGCATTTGTTTGGATTAATATTTGGGCCAAAAAGCCAGGAGTGTGAGACAAATTTCCAAACAAACATCCGAACAAGAATCCGAACGTGACAAGTTATGAGCAGGATGAGATCAACAAGAGATTTTACCCTTTCTCATTGTACTACAAACCGAGTTTCACACATGCGTGCATCCTCTCTCACTGGTGTGGGGATATAGTGGAAAATCAAGTGCAATAAATTATGAGAAAATGACCCCTTTTGATTTGTATACTTATTCCCCATTCAAGGTAAATCGTAACGCCTGACTTGCTTCGTATCAGATGTTCCGGGATGGGAGACAAGCATGTATAATCCTGAGACGTTACAGTCAGATTATTCCAGCGTGTCTGCGTATGTGAATGTACGCAAATTATTATGCATACAAGAAAGTTGGACTAATGACAGGCTGGAAAAATGGATGCATTCCAGCAAGGTTATTGCCACGTGGAGATGTAACAACAACATGTATATGTATATGACATGTATTTTTTAAATCCATTTTTCAGCCATAAAGACAATCATTTTTCCTATTCAGAAAAAAAACTCCCTTGCGTTTTATGAAGCTTACAGATTTTCACGCTATTTACCACCCCAAAGGTCAAATATAGGCGGAATTCCCTATGAGTTCTGGAATTTAAGACGGATGCGCGTACGTTTGTGTAAAAAAAAACGTCTGACAAATCTGTGAGCGGATCAAGTTGTCAGCGTACTTTTGAATGTGATGATGAATGTGCTTTCATTTAACTCATGTCCGGTTTTTCTTTGACATTACAGGCCTACTGGTATGTGACGCAGGACGATTGGTACTTGCCGTGGGTGACAACAACACCTCCAGGGGGTCCACCGGGAAGCATTCATTCCTCTACATCTAACCCAGCACTAATGCGAAGGCCACCTGAATCATTGAGAAGGCAGAGGTCGCTTAATTTGGATGCCGGTGAGTAAATAGTTAATCTCACAATTGTCACAATAGAAACATCCTGTCAAACTGTATTGCATCAACAACACATATGGTAATTGGTAATGGAACCTCGTTAAAGATTGACTGGGCGGAAAAACGGTTATATTTTGAGTTAGACAAGGCGGAAGTGGTCTTTTTATTCTTGCCTCTGCAGCAGTGCGTAATCATGGAGAGTCACGAATTTCATGAGATTCACTCTTGCTCCAATCTGTATTTTTTTTGAACAATACAGAAATCCTCAAGGATGGCTCTTCTATAGTCATCCTGTATATACATGCAGAGAGTAAAAATGTGGAAGGTTCTGTATTTGTGTGTGTGTGTATACGTACGCCATCATTAGCACCATGGTCGTCCTCGGGTTATTCCCTTGTTTGTCCACATAGTACAAGCTTTTGCGTCTTCCCAATCAGTTACCGTATGGGCACCTCTAGCCAAATTCTTCTTCCTTCCATATACATTACAATCATACGACTGGGTAGAGTTACGTAAACTAGGAACAAGCTGGTTACTGGGAGGATGAGTCATGGTCCTGTGTGTCTGGGGCTTGAGGTATTAGCAGTCTGTTGATAATGCTAATGCTCATGTCTTCAGTATAAACTGAACTTGAATGGGACCTTTGAGGCATGACATGAAATGGGAATTCGGCAAGTTCAATGCTCTTCTATGCGTACATGTGCAGAAATTTCGCCTCTCTTCCTCACAATCATCAAGCCCTCCCTTCCCGACAGCTCCTTCCGACAGTATTGCTCATCCTGTGCAATTTGTACGTTAGGAGGAATCAAACAACTGTGACCTGGTCTAAGTACTGCAGAAATGGCTTTATTATAATTAACACGTGAACGGTCCAATAACCCAAGTACATTTCCCTCTTCATCTCTTCTCTCACTGATGACTTCTTTTGTCGTATGGAACCGTGTCATAACTGTCCCATTACCAAAGGATTATTCGCAAGTGCATGCACACTGCAGCGAACCTTTTTGCTCTGCCACCCTTTCTTATTACTTCCGACTCGTTTTCTTTTGAGCAAGTCAAGACTTTTTTGTTTAATGATCAATTCCCACACCACCCAGAATTATTCAATGACTCCGCGTAACTCATCCTTCCCTTGTCACAGTTACGCAGAAAGCTATTATTATCTGCTTAAGTTACCACCCTCGGGCTGTCCCTTCCTACATCTGCATTCATACTTGTTGTGTTGGCTGAATTAGATTAACTTTAGCTGCCACCATCGTGATTATCTTCCTTTGTCACTCCATGTAGTCACATTGTAAAAATCCGTTGTAATGTAACTTAATGGAAATCATCATAGTCAACTCTGCGACTAGTAGCTCGGAGCAATGTTAGACCCAGTAATTTTAACTGCCTTCTCGCAGCGTATTATATACCTCAGAAACGACCTCATCACTATTATTTCCGGGTTTCATTTCACAAATTTGCAACTTGAGTAGACAAGAGTAATATGATCCGCGGACATGGCCATTTAGTTACACTTGCTCTTCTCCGTTAATTTCCTCCTCTCAAAATTCAGGTCACAGGGTGAGCGAGTGGAAATGTAGAATGCCAGCTGCTGGTGTCATTGAGCATCCGTGGTGTCGCATCCGCTCACCCAGTTCTGACCCAGCTAGGCCAGGTAGAAAGAAAACAAAGAAAAACTGTAAATTTTAGCCTTATGAATTCTAATGAGGGGCTTCCAGTATTGGGATATCCGTCTGAACCACGTAATCTCGTCTGTAACATCCCTCATTACATGTAATCCTTACGTCCTGCTCATCAGTCCTAGTTAATGCAATTAATTAATATAGAGCTCGTGGCAATTATTATGACGCACAAAACATTCATAGCTCCTTTAATTTATACATAGAAAAATTCCACCTGTGTGTTTGCGAGCGTGCAATGCAATGCAATGAGATTATTGAGGATTTCCCAGCCGGACAAAGTAAGCCACTGTGAGCATTATTGGATTGTTATGGTAAATTATGAAGGCATCCTAAAGTAAGCTCTCATATAGAATTGCTTAGTAGATGGATGAAATGAACCACTGATCCATATTTTCTACTCTTATTTATCCCTCCAGCTCGTGCGTAAATAAATGAAATAGACAGACACTTGGGAGCGGACGACTTGTGCAGTAACATTGTCATGTGGAATGGTGTATCTTGTTGAATGTAAAGCATCCAGTTGATATCAGTGATGGCATGCAAGCTGATGAGTGATTCGCATGCCAAAGACAGACAGAGGAGACGCATACAACAAACAGCCGCTAAACAATGTTTCTTTTGTTTTGAAACAAGTTTTAAAGAGAAATTAAGGCAGGAGTTGTTGTTATTGTAACAAAGGCAGCAGCATTCGCATGTGTGTGTGTACAAACAGGAGTGGGAAAACTCGTTGGTTCACGCGATGAAAGAAGTGGGAGATGTGATGATGATGATACATACGGTAAATTTGATAGCCAATATTCTTCTGTATGTCAGTGAGGTAAAAATGAGCTGAAAGAAAAATCGGTCAAAAGAAGTAGGAGGCGGAGGCAGAATGGAAGTTTTGCTTGATTGAAGGGAAGAGAGCGAGCGGTATGCAGTGGTCTCGTTGGATGTTTATAGCAACGAAGAATCAGGACAATGTAGGAAATGCGAAGACCATTAATCATTTACTTCCATTCCTCCAGTGAAGAGGATATGCGATAATCATCAACAGCATATTATGATGGTCCAAGTAAAATCTATCATCAATAAAGCAACTGGGGTTATTCACCTCAGGAGAGATAAAATACAGGGAAGTCCGTGGAAATGATTGAACTATGTGCTTGATTGGGCGTGTGTGGACGGGGGCGGGTGGAGCGGGCAAGTAAATGATTATGCTAATCTGATCAACTTATTGAAAGCTGGCTTAAGTAACTTATGGGCTTCCCTGAATGTGTCAACCCAAGCTCATCACGTTAAAAATAATAATAAAAAAAACTTTGCTCGCATAAGCTCACAACTGCAGACAGTAGTCTCTACTATTAAAGTGAAATCTATTAATAAATCTCACGCTCATGTAGTAGATTTACATAGGCGCTTTTTATTGCGGCTTCCCGACCATTTTTCGCAACAACAATGGCCCAGCATCAGTTCATCCCTTCTCCTTTCAATTTCACTCGAGCATTTTGAGCCAATTTGAAGCCTTTTGAAATAATGAGGATGAGAGAACTGATGGACTAGCCATCGTGGTCAAATTTATACGTGAGATTTTTCCCTGAGTGATTGACATCAATCATAAGCTCTGTCCACTACTATATGCTGTCATGTCAGAGTTTTAATCGATGATGCAACAACTTGATTTGTTGGTAACGACGGTCGTGCAGTCGAGCCTTCATGCTCAATTTAATTCAGTGGATAAACAGGCGTGGAGGGAATCAAATAAAGATGCCTTATTTGTTCTCATTATTCCGATCAGACTTGCTGCTTTCCTGCGTCCCTTGGCGAACGCAAAATTTATCTATGTTTGTGTGTGAATGTGTATGTGTGCCTGTGTGTGTGTGTTTAGTCGCAAGCGGAGAGCATAAGTGAGGCGTGTCAGCCTACAAATTGACAACAACAATGACAAATCTCACACAAACGTCTTCTCCTGCTCCTCTGTTGCATTCTAACCAGCTGTAGCTGCCACGGTAAAGAATGAAAAATTGGCTTTATGATGAATATATGTCGGCCTATGAGAGAGTCATACTCAGGCCTATTGCCCATGCCGAGTAACATGATTTACAAATGAGTTTGATATAAAAAAAACACAACAACGATATCCTGGTCTACTTGTTCCCCTTCTTTTTCCACAGTGTCATTGTTGCAACTTGATTTTCTTCTGTTTGAATCCCTGCCATGTGCTGGGAGATGTGAGGCGCATAGTAGTTAGATTCTGTTTCTTTTTGGCTCCCGTTCCACTTGAACAAGCAAATCAATTGTCGTCACCTTCAAATGATGACAATCATAATCACCTAGCTAAATATAGGCACCTTTTCTACTTGTACGATATATATTAGCAAGGTGGAAGTATAGAAAATAGGTTCACATTACAAAGCATCGTTTCCCATCCAATGGAAATTCCTAATGACCTACTGACTATACAATACGACAATTCGTCCATCTTTCTTTCTTCAAAACTTTCTTGCTGAGTAGGAGGCAGATGAGTTGACTTTTGAGAACTACTGTGCCCTTCGTATTCACTTGAAAAACCAATGAGTTTTCTCTCCGACAACTTAGTATATTATCATGTCGTGATTTTCAATGAACATATATAGTGGAATTAAATAATTAAGGGAAAGATATTGACTCTCGAACACACACCGTCTTCCCTCCTTCCTGTTACCATCAGCAAGAATGTCATGCCTTTCGTGCAGTTTGTACTGGTTGAATTCTATCTTTAATGGCAATCTTCGCACAGTTCTTAGGCTAGGGGAAAGCATGAGATTTTTTGGCAAAGCAGTTTAAATTTGCACAATAGAAGAGTCATTAAAAATTGTGAGAAGCCAATTTCTAAAGGTTTCCTCACGCACTGTGTGCCTTGAGCTTGAGTGATTGATAGATAGGAGCCGCGAGAGAGGAAGTTGGAAGAAGGGAGGACGGGTCAGTGTTAGCAATAAGAGGATGCTGCTGCGGACTCATAAATAATTATCCCGCAATGTTTCGCTCTCTATGAGCAAGCAAAAGGAGACGTGAATAAAGACCTGTAATTATTGAACTGATTAGACATCCATTTCCCGCCCACCGGGAAACGAGTGAGAGATAAAATGTATGCGTTTCCTTGCTTTATAAAGATGTATAGAAAGAGACTGGTTCATACTGACTTGGTACTCGATATCCCTCTGTGCCATATAATAATCTTCTGATCAGCCAGTGTAGTATCAACCGCCATAGCAGCTCCTACTATGTATACTGTCCAAGTCAGAAAAGAGATGAACAAGTCACGCCTGCCATTCAATAATGACTCATCATCATCAATAGCACTTTGCTTTTTTTTTCTAATGCATGCACATATACACTACTACTATTATCTGCTTGCAGCTGGATCTAAAGTCATGTTAAGAAGCCTCAAGTAAGTACACATATGAGTCTCCTTTCCTAACGGTCACCTCACCTTTAAATTACTCTATGTCCAATCAAGTATATGTAAGTTACCACACTTTCCCACTGTGTAATAACTTAATCCACACTGATTAATATACATGAGTCTGCTTGACCGACTTTTTATGATAACAAGGCGCATAGGAAATAAATGACAGTGTATATATTTTTAGAAACTCTCAAGTTCACTGTGGCCATCGACCCTTGTCATGTATGAGATGGGAACAAAGAATGAAGGTGATCATAATGGAAACATCAAAGGCACATTTAGGCATATAAGTACTTAAACACATTACCCTGAGAGTAAACAAAGCTGTGCAGCCATTATATTCTTCTTAAGCATCAGCTCTGGAGGAAAGTCATGCTGTTTCATTCTGAATTTCCTAGTGCCAGTGCCAATAGAAAACCCACATATCTGCTAATAAGTCAGGATTAGTCGTGTAGAGCTGCACAGGGAAATCCCACTAGTTGTTTATTCCAACGCAAGAAGGAAACAGCTTAGGAGTATAATAATCATAATAATCATTTATTGCTGTGAAAAAAAAACATTTCTATACGAAAAGCTGGCTTCGTAGCTTGTGTAGCAGGCGTACCCTTAACAATCGCCAATGGCACGTACTCAATGTTAACACTCACTTTACCGGTTTTCCTGCCCGGTCAAAAGGACCCCACACCCTTCTAATGTCCCTCATAAATCTCACATGTGTGAGCGTGTTTGTACAGATAGCTTTGCTCACGCCATTGATCAAGGGACCATTGGATGTCATGAGACTGAAATTTAATCTGTGTCTACCTTGGAGCAGTCTATCCTGGTCGAGACAACATAGATTTGGCATCAAGATTGATACATTTTAATCAGTATAATTAGATTGGATGCCTTGCAGGAGGATCAGGAGTTGGCATATGGAGCCAAAATATTCAATTTCTAGTTCAAAGTGAATCAATGCAAGTGTTTGTGTGCAGTAGAAATGGGGCTGCTAACCTTTTTCTACTCAGTTTCGTAAAGGTAAATGAAGCTTTGGGAAAAGACAAAAAGTCATGACGAGACTCTGTAACGGATTTTTCTTCTCCTTTTCAATGTTTTTACACGCTTGAGCAATATGTGAGGAGGAAGTAAAGTGTGTGTATTTTCAGTTTCATTCTTCCGATGTATCTCTGTCTCCCCCCTTTTGTCTTTTCAAACCCTTCATCACCCAAAGCATCACACTGCCATCGTCTTCTTCTTCTTCGCCCTTCTAATGACAAACAAATGAAGTCAGACTTGAATAGAGGACAAATCCTCCATTCATTTCACACTTTTGCTCAAACTTATCTTTCCCACATGTAGGCACTCACAGTTCTCATGTGACATTGAAGCGGTGTGAACCTCGGATTTGATCAATTTGAGACTAATTAAACTGCCTTAATTTCGTCCAGCCGTGTTTTCACCACACCATTGCTTTTTAGTGTATTCCCTGTGACCTGCGTATGTTTGTGAAATGGATAAACCGTTCACTTTGCAATCAGTTGACTTATTAGGAACGGTACCGCGCAGACGGAAGAAGAAATGTGTGCGACGTAAGTGTGTGTGTGTCTGTGTGGATATGTGAATGGAGTGGCTTTGATATATCGGATATAATAGTTTTCAAGTGTGCAAATTAGTAATTAAAAGGCCCCTTCCCCCTGAACATTACTGTCCTTATGAGGGCTCGCTTAAACCATTAAGAAGTCTGCAAAAAGCCGCCTAAGAAAGTCAAATATGTTAAATATAAAGAAGTTAATTAGGTTTTTAATTATTTGAATCTATGTAGCGTGCATATGTTTGTACAGACACATGGGGAGAAAGGCTTATTGGTATTCACCGTGATGACTGGTGTGGTTGAGATGAGCGGACAGGAACTGGTCTTAATGTGACATGATGCCTTTCTGTGTGTATGTTATGAGGATTACAAGTGTTGGTAGTCGTGTTTGCTGACGGCTGTGTTTGTGTGCATATGCACTTAAGATGATCTGTTGGCTCAAGAACAATGGAAGTTATTCCCGTACATACATGCGCGCGTAGTAACAATTAATTTTCCCACCTGCATCAATTTAGTAGGAGGAGGATGAAGAGAAGGGATAAAATAGCATCTTCTTTTCTTGCTCTGTGGGCATCCGCGTGTGTAAGTACAAATGTACCATGAGGGATCCTTTGGAAAGATGTACACTGTGTGCAAATTAACTTGATTTATCGCGCCTGATCAAAGTGTTGAGGATTTTAATGACTTTTAACTGTGTAGTGGATTTCCAATTCGTGAGATGTCTTAATTGATGACAAAGAGTTATATGTTTGAATTGGCACGGGACGACATAGGATGGTAGTACAAGTTTAATGGTCACATGATTTGATATTATTGTAGTAAATTTATTGTGGGTTGATTGAACTACAGCTTAACGAGACTGGCATAGAATCCGTGGCTTTGATAGCTTAATGTGAATTTACCATTGTTTATCATTGCAAATGATCTTGTGGGTTTTGAAGTAAGGTAGGATGAGAGGGGTTCAGACCTCAGGCCCTTGGCATCTCTCGTCACACTTTCATTTCCTCAGGGGTCTGCTGTGTGAAAAGTCTCTTGCGGTTACTCTTCACAGGAAATCATCATATCATGCTCATCTCCATGTCACTCCTGACATTCCGATCCATCCTCAATCACTTATTTATGTTTGTTGAGTGGAAAGGAGCAGCAGGGGAAGTGCGAGTGCGAGTGAGTGAGGAATATACAGTGAGTTAGATAACCAGTTTCTTTTTTCAATGACTGGAGAAGATGAAGGTATAATGCATTGCCACATGTTGTAGTTTCACACTGTTATATGGTAGTAGAAGATAAAGAGGCCATGCAGCTTGTGACCACTAATTTATCGCCGATAAATACTTTCTTATTTACTCTTCGCCTCCTCGTTCCCTGTCTTACTACTGTAGTTACAACTGCTCTGTCAACACAGCGGCAGGATTAGATTGATATGTGCCGACGTACGTACCATATAATCCTCTTATTGTCATACGTCAAAACTCCTCAAAACTTCCTCTCATGAGCTCGCGCGTGCCCTTGTTTATTTTAGAAAGTAATTAAAGGGCCATCTAAGGAATTAGACCTACTACAAGAGTTGGATTGTGGACATGAGTTGAGTGTAGTACTAATTTTCACATTTATCTTCCCATCATCAGATCTAATACTGCAATTCAACTCTCTCTAAAATAACTTGGTAATTCACGGGGAAATGGGGATGATCTGGCTTAAAGGAAGGAGGAACGCTTGAAATAAGTTTTGCTTCCTACGCAGACTACAATATTGGGGGCGCAGGTGTAATGAATCAGTAGGAGAAGAGGACCTGTGAAGCCATTGTTTCTTGATTATTACTATGATTTCAGCTCATTCCTGCGACAGCGTGGGAAGTCCGTGTCTTCATCATCAGCAGCAGCAGCAGAATGGAGCACTTAATAATAGAAACCATCTTGCCTACCAACATCCAAGAGCCAGATCATTTGGTGAGCTGAGCCAGAGACTTTGATTTTCATCATCATCTTACTACTATAGCGACTTTGTTTGACTCACAATGTGAAGATTCGTCGACTTTTTCTGACTAGGACTAATGAGATATTAAAAAAGCAGGAGAAAGAAAGAAAGGCAAAGAGAGAGAACTCCATGTAAAATTTTATTGGAGACAGTGGGTTTGTTTTTATGAAAAACAGGGAGGCTTAAACGTTATGGTGACATTTTTGTTGAGTGGAGGCGCACCAACCAGCTGGCGAAAAAAAACATGAATGGAAATCGGACTGATCAGAGAATTGAGTGGGACGTCAGAGTATTTCTAATTCACTGCAAAGACTCGAATGCATCGTAAACCTTGCAGAATCTGACTTGCTCAAAAAGAAGCCTTGCCTTTGACACCGACTCAGCCTTCACCTGAATACGAAAGACCGAATGTTTCACAGCATATGGCATTTGATAGGAGGACCCTTAGGTGCGTTTGACACGTGCTAGCCTGACCTAGACATCCGCCACTTATATACACGCAGCCATATGTACGTATAAGCCCATCTGGAGCAATGGGGTCTCATAAACAACAACTGGTGCAGCACATACACACACATGTATACACAGAGAGAGAGAGAGAGGCCAAATGTTAGCAATAGAAGATTCCCACTGGAATTTTCTGACTGACCTCATTAATTTTTACAACCAAATAACTTGCGAACTGACTTATGACAATGACATTTTTGTCTACCCAAAGGGAGTACTGTAGTCTATGATGCATGTTTTACCAGTGCCACATCCCTGGTGGGACACTCACTTGTCATTTCTCTTGTCACTGAGCAAGTCAAAGGTGCAGTAGTGTGGGAATGGTGACGACGCGACGACGATGACGGCGGGAGTTTACGCAGTAGGAGTGATTGATCATGTTCTGTCATGTGTATGAATCTACATGCATGTCTCTCATATGTACGGATTTCTGTTTTCAGATGAAGGTTCCAAAGGAAAATTGCTCGAGTACCCTCAGCTGAACATCAATTCCCAATTTTATCTCAGCCGACGGCGAATGTCGAGTAGCGGCGGAAAGGTAAGAACCTGATTTTCATTTAATTCCCTCCATCATCATGCATATTTTCTGGCGTCTACACATACTCATAACTCCACCATCTGCTGCCATTCTCCAAATCTCCCAGTTTACCCGAGAATCCTGTGCAATAGCGTCCTTTCACAACCATTTCAACGTCCACACTCTTCCTACTCCAAATTCGGCCGATTATTTGTGATGTGCTAACGATTTTCTATACATTTCCATACTCACATCATGCACACTCATACTTCCTCAGAAAAATCATTCATGGACTGGAGCCGGCATGCAAGAGTACAATTTAGAGCCACTTTGGACGTCCAAATATATGCATTCTCATCTACCTGTGTGCACTTGTTATAGTTTGTTTTGAAAGCAAAGTATTAGGAGTTAGACCATGGGCAATATTACCGTGGAAAAACTCATGTATTATTTGCTGATTGTCATGTTAGATTGCAAGTCTACACAAGTGAACATACACACACGCACACA
>JAQIWI010000124.1:0-67093 GCA_034698825.1 Deuterosminthurus bicinctus | reverse complement strand
TATATATAGAAAATTTACATTATCTTGACAATAATTATTTCGAATTGTAAAAAATACAAATTTATGGTATCAGTAGGTCACTTGGATACTCTTCTCAACGACAAGTAGCACGATGAGTTTTCATCGTACAGCCAACAAATAAATTACATGTTATTGTGTATACTTTTAACTATTAAAGCTACGCCGTTTCAAAGTTAGAAATAAACATTCCTCCCCATACGACTCGAATTTTGTACGAAATTTGGCAAATCATATCCATGTATACACATTCATTGTCTCTTTCATTTATAAGCACATGAAACATGGCCCATAACACACATTAAATACAGTCCAAGTATAATGTTAAACAAAACTAACGTACATCCTTCCCATTCATACCACATCCCCACACACACGTACACAATATACGGCTCTTTCATATCGTTATTAGCGTACACAAAATAGGGAATTCAGATTATTTTACCACACATTAGCACTATGATTGATAACATACTCACAGCAAGGGATTGAGGTTGAGATATAAAATCTTCAGAGTCGAGATGTACAATCAAAACTGTTTAGGCAGGAGAAATGGTCAGTGAGAGTACTCGGCGGATGAGTAGGAATTGACAATCTTGCTCCCAGAATCGGCTTTCTTATTATTGTTCTCCTCACCATCTTCACTAGTGCTGGACTCAACGGAGATATCAGTATCTTCGGAACATCCACTGTCCCTCCTTTCCTCGATGCTAGAAGCAGTTGAGGACTCTCCATCTTCACTTCTACTGCTGCTATAAACACCCAGTGTTCTATGAGCTGATTCGTTAATAGCTCATCCACAGAGTCTAGACGCCCTTTCTTCTTATTCCCATAAAGGATGTAATTGGAATCATCTTCCGTACTAATGTGAAACCAGGAGTGATCCTTGGCAAAGCAAAGCCAAGCATCATCTCCACGGGCTTCGATTTCATTGTTCCGCAAAGTGGAGCTCAAAGTTCGCTTCCTTCGGACGAACGGCATTGTTGATTTACTAGCTGAGGAGCTGGAGGACTGTTAAAAATCTACAAGGAACATCACACTAGGCCAAGGTATTGTAAAAATGAAGGAATAATCTTCGATAGCCTCATTATTTCTATCACAATCGTCTCCTGCGACCAATTGACATCTACTTCCTATTTTATCCTCCCTTCAGAGCGTCTAAAATAGCAGCAGTCCACATGTGGCCGTGGCCTGAAGGCACACGCAGATCCCCCTTCCAGATTCCATGATTGCTTTCTTCTTTCTTTTGGTAAAAAATACAGGTATTTAGTTTCATCCATCACTTATAATCTACGTAGATTTTAATTCAAGAAACTTACCATTACAAGTTTGCATCCAACCTGTTCAGTTATGGCTGGTTGGAAAGCCTCCACAGTTGGAGGAATAGAGTCCGATTTCTCCTCAAGGATTTCCACCATCGTTAGCATTAGGCCGTAAATTGGATGCTGAAACCAAGTAAACGGTTATAATTGAGTATAAATTTTCATGCCAACTCACAGCAGCTACAGCATCGTTGATCTCTCGGAGTTCGCCCAGTTTCACAGTAGCCTCGTCGCTACAGTCAATGAAGCGGCAACGGATAGTCCCATCTGCACGCAATTCTTCCACATTACCACGATAGTACTCCCCGAAATAAGGACACAATACTACATCGTTCAGTGCTGGCTTCTCCGGTAGTGGTTTTGCTGTCAAAATAACAAAATTTCATGCTAATCAGTTCGATTTGTTACTACGTTGCTCTAAACAGCGACATCTGTTCAAAAAGGTCCAAATTGTTCTAAAGATCTCACTGTGCATTACCTTTCACTAGGACAGCTAGGTCATTAGTGCTATAGCAGCATCATCCACAGCAGACACAACAATCTCTCTTGGGTTCTAGCAAAGGCAACAGCAACGGCTGACCCATTCTTAAATTTTGGAGAAATCGGTATGGTGAGCGAAGTGTGCTTGGATGCAGACAAAGGTGGTGTGACTTTTCTAGCTTTTATGATTGCAGGATCTTTCAGAGTGGCCTCTCCCTGGGATCCGACTTCCTTCTGAGGAGCTGCGACTAAATAAAGAAAATCTTCAAGGATTTTATGCTTAAGTCATTCAGCAGTTGAGGTCTGTGATAACTAACCCTCTACTTTCTTCAATGCTTGCTCCAAAATATCGTTCCAACAGATCTTCTTGTCACTGTCCTTCATATGCGCAAGCAAATATATGGCCCCAGTTTATGATTCATAAATTAATTTCCAAAATTTATTCATGACAATTATAATTACAGAGTCATAACAGTTGCTTTTTAACGCCCAGATTGAAAAAAATAAACAGTTATCAGTTAGTCGTAAACAGTCACATACACTGACGGTGGGTCTACAATCATGCACTTGATAAAGTTGATTATTTGCACATTCAGACGAGGACCAATGTTCCCATTAATAACAATACTTAAAAAGCTAATTGCATAAACGGAGTATAAACGCACAATCTATTTACAATACCAGTGAATAGCACGGTGAAAGAATGGAACATTAAAATGATAAAATGATTATTCCATGTAATGTGTACTAAGTTATCATTTGCTGTAGGTTTTTTAAGCTTAAATATAATGTGAGCATAACTTTGACTAAACGGATTTTTCGTTCAGTGAAGTCGGTGATCCTTTGATTTCTGCCGGTTTTTCCGGAATGAATGTCTTTGTCATTTCAATGTTCCTGCTGCCTCTGTAACAACCACATGATCATTCCATTATAGTTCACTAAAACTGCGAATTCTACCTACTATTATTAAAAATGTGTGGGAATTCATTACGGTTTCACGTCTTCGGCATTCACTTCATGTTCATGTTTTCTATTTCTGTAGCAACGGTAGACAATGAAGACTATTAGGCATAACGGGACGATGATTCCTAGAATTATTCCCGCTGTCTTTGCGCTATTCACTGACTGGTACTCTGCCTCCTCTAAAAAATTACAAAGGAAAAATTAAATGTGATTTAGCTATTTCTAAGATCAAAAGTAATCAACATGGCTGCTTCATAATTAATTGAGGTTGATTAAGTGATGTGGGTGCAAGTGTTGACAAAGTCGAGTTATTGAGATATTACGATTTTACATACTCAGCAAAAACTACATACGCTACTATCAAAATGGTAAATTTGTTGAGAACACAATCATGAATTAAAATACTAATCTACACTCCAACTCAAACTTTAACAGTTGTCGATACATAAGGTTCATCGGGTAGGTCATCCGGCGGTGGAGGTGGAGGCAGTTCAGATGGATCAACTGGCTCCTCATCATTAAAATCAATCTGTGGTCGACCTGGAAGTGGTTCGCCGGTGTAGTAAACAGCATCATACCTTTTTGGTAATTTTGCTCCACTTGAACTTATTCCAGCAGGGGCGTTTGGTGCAGATGGATTTCCGCGTGGAACTTCAACATCCAATGCTGTAGAGGAACTACTGAAACTATCTTCCGAGCGCTGCTTTGAACTGGTCACTGATCGAGGTGATTTTGGAGACTCGGACAGCATAATTGGCGTTATTACTGGTTTCTCCTTCCTGGTTCCTGGGGAGGGTTTCGTTTCCAAACGAATATGCTCCTTAATGGGTACATTCTTCTCGGGGTCATCCGACATGGCCGTTATCAATGGTGATACCTTGGAGCTCTTAGGTGAGCCGATTGTTGGTCTCGTTCCTTGCTTCAGTTTTTTCTCCGACTTCAAGTAGGCTGGATCATCATCCTCATTTTCCTCAGCAACTCGGCGGCAGTACACGACAAGGCACCACACAATTAGCACGATTGGCACCATAATACCAAGCACAATTCCAGCTGTTTTCGCACTTGTCACAGATTGATACTCGGCCTCCTCTGTTTGCAGCATCACATTCCGTATTGTCAAGCTTTACCCAATGTAATATCTACGTCTAACTATGATAGAATGTTTAAAAGCTACTTGCACTTACCAACACATCGGGTACTTTTTGTTGGGACCCAATTGAACCATTCGGATTCAGTTCTCTTGTCCTTTCCTCCTCGAGTCGGTGTGTTCCATTCTCCATTAGATTGACATAGACGCTTTCTCTCTCCCACAAGTATGAAATTAGGATCGCATTCAAACTGAACTTCCGTTCCAGGAGTGTAGAAGAAATTAGATTTGCGTCCATGGATCGGTGTCATCAGAGCGCCACATGATGTAACTAAAGTTTTAATAGATGAATATCATACGAAATTCGTGAAATGCTATAAATTCGTCTTACTTGACTTAAGTTGCTTTTCTCGGATATTAAGCAGCTGATTTTCGTAGTACTTTGACCAGTGTGCAAATTCCTGATTCAGAGTCACGCTGTAATCATACTTGCAAGGGAGTGAATCGCCACAAAATCTTGCCACGTCTTCAGTTTTTAGTGTCCTGCAATGACATGAGTTCACATTTTAGTAAGTCTTTGAAATCTGCGATCACAACAGAATCGAAAAAGGATTCATTAGCAGCTTACACATTCAATGGAAGGATCTGCGATGGTTCGGAATAATAGACTGGACGGAATATCTTGTCATTGTAGCTACTGCTTGTTCTCCCATTTTCATGGTAAAACAACGAGCTTCCCTTGTCAGGGTTATCCTTATTGTCGATCAACCCTACAAAAGTATGAAAATTATGACTTGTCTCTTAAGCTTTGAACTACATAGTCATATGAAATAAACTCACAATGAACTCCAAATGAATTGTGCATCACTTCGAGGTTATTAGTACTTCCTGTCGGTCCAAGAGAGCCGTCGGGCAAGGTGAAATCGTCCTCAATAGTACCACTCCAATTTCCGAATAGACCTCGTGTTTGATTCTGTAAATTGTTGTAGAGTTAGCGATATTATTTTAGACTGCAATAATATCGGCATAGTTTACCAAGAATGTCATGGGCAGGTAAACTCTGCAGGACAAGTGGCCCTGGTTTTCCACAACTTCCACACCCGCTCCAGACTCGAACATGGCAATTACATGAGACTGATTCTGAATTGTCGATGGGGTGTAGACAGTTACACCTGTAATTACATTGATTGATTACTCGAACGCTTGCCGTATCAGCTGTTTTTTTTCAAATTGCGAATCATACCAGGGAAGTATTGAATCTTCTGGGGGTATCGATCAAAGAAGATGCGGTGCTCATCTACAATCACATCCAACTTGTACCTCCATTGAGCATCCCGAGGACGAACTCGAATTTCTACTGTGGCTGACTGGTTGTCTTTAGCAGCAACAGCAGTTAAGACTGTTGCCCTCACTTCCCCATAGAAATTCTTGGGGAGCTGCTCGAACCGAGCTTGGACGTCGATTCTGTGGCGATCAGTATCAGATTTTACAAGAACAAACTCTCCCCTGCCATTGAAAGTATAGGGGAAGCCATCGAACGTCATAATATGAGGATCTCCGAAGACGCCGGCTGAAATTATTAAGATATTTCAATTTTGGGAAGCCCCAAAAATTTGCGACAGTGAAATAAAAATACGAAATTACCAACTGCTGGAGGTTGGTAGCCAACGCAGTTCTGTGAGGGCCGACGCTCAAACCTATAGGTCAAGCACCACCATGACTGTTCATGATTCCAGTTACAACAGGGGAAAAATGGCGCCACATCGTGAAGGTAGTGAGACAAAGAGGGAACCTTGCTGGCCTCATTCCATGGAATATGACCCAAATCATGCGCTCTTCCAGGTCGTCCTCCCCAGGCCTGATCTTGAGTCATCATAAGGTAGCCATATGGGTCATAACAACATTGCTGACCTGCTCCTGACTGACTGCAATGTAAAATACACATGAAACTACCACGCTTGTACAACATCCCATCCAAAATAATGTTGCCATATCCATACACCATACCTGGGCATGGACGAATGTACACAATGTTTGGCATTCTTGTGCAAGTAACACTGTCCAACTTTACCGTCCTTGTCACAATTGGGATCCGGATGGAATCTTCCTTTGTCCGCAAGGGCTTGGTCAAGTGTACAAGGGCATATCGGGACCTGCAGCAATGAGAAAAATACATAAGAATAAATGCTCATCAAATTCAATATTAATGGTGCTCACATCAGCTGCAAAATTCTTCAGTAATCGATCCTTAGTAATCCAATCTTCGCACATTTTTTCCGACCATCTCTTTCCATATTTTTCCTTCCATTGGGGGAGTAAGTACCAAGCCAACGGTAAAGGACGGCTCCATAAGACACTAGAAAGACAGCATAAATTTTAACCCTGTGCATTAGGCATTCCAGTTAATGCAAACTCACGGAGCATAAGGCACACCAATGGCATCACTTGGATTGGTAATGTTGACTGTGACAATTCCGATTTCCAAACCTTCAGCCCATGGAGTCTTCCTGCGATGGAAATCCGAGGGAGCGATTGTGTATTCCCCAGTGTTTGGTACAGAATCCTAGAAAAAGAGAGACATGCTAAATCTGGCCTCATTCTCATCACTCACTCTCCATACTCAAACTCACGGCTAGTGTGTCGATATAGACGAATTCGGGATTGATCGTATTCTCCCGATAACCCCAAAGGGTAATTGAAACCGGAACGCTGTTACTGAGTGTGAGGTTCTTTGGATCCCATTTGATGCGCAATTTGGTCGGTTCCGGTTGTAACTGGTCACTGTCTGGGAAGGAAACGAGCTCA
The DNA here is from genome assembly GCA_034698825.1 of Deuterosminthurus bicinctus. Taxonomy (NCBI): domain Eukaryota; kingdom Metazoa; phylum Arthropoda; class Collembola; order Symphypleona; family Bourletiellidae; genus Deuterosminthurus; species Deuterosminthurus bicinctus. The sequence goes on along the minus strand of JAQIWI010000124.1, from coordinate 60,418 downwards.
GGAGACATAAATGGAGTTTCTACAAGGAATTTTCCCTTCCATAAAAGGTCATTGGAACCTTCCACCTCCACAAAGAGGTCAATGTATCCGGTGTAGTAGAGTCGAGGCAAAACACAAGTAGCTCGATTTTGATTTATCACAGATCCTCGGACTCGAATCGTGTTGAACCTTGAAAGTTCAATATGGATTGTGAATGCTTGCAATGACACACGCAGATGAATCACATACTAATGGATTACCTGCAGTATATGGGCTGCTCTCGGTTGAAACAAGGCCCAGTCATATTGACTATTGTACCTCCTAACATGTTTCCACTTTCAGGAGCGAAGGTGAGCATTTGTGAATGGGCGGTCATGTCAACTAAACATTAAAGTTCCTTGTTAGTAAGCTCAAAAATTATTAGCCTTAATGCCATGACTTACAAATTTCAGGGATACATTGCCCAGCCATAATTTTTTCATCAATTCTGAAAATATGACGATTAGGAAATCCATTGACATTACCACCAGACAATATATTCGGCAATTTGGCTGTTTGAGAGTAAGGCTTGTACTCAAAGGAACGAGTTCCATTCCCAGCATTAAATCCAATCTGGATAGGAATTGAAGGCCTCAATTTGATATTATTCAAACACAAGATAAAAGACTGATAATCATGTTTAAACATACAAAAGCTGTAGTTCCACCCTTGCCATCCTCAGATGAGCCTCCTGCCTCAGTATGACCCAGCCATCCAAGATGCTTGTAATTGAAAATGGCGTACGTTCGAGTCTCATCAGTTGCCAATACCACTTGGAATGTGTTTGTCTGTACATAGCAAAACATACAACAGGGTCAGATTGTTTACGCTGTCCCAACCCACAGTTGCACTCCTTCGCTAACACTCACCGTTTTCCTGGCATGAATGGTACCACCTGCGAAAGTGACGTTCTTCCAAGTGACAATGATTGCATGACGTGGCTCAAACCAATCCGCACCAACGATCCCTTCCCGAATGTCCCACAATAATCGCTCTCTCAATTCCACTCCAAACTGGTCCGTGCGAGTGAGTAAATTCTGTTCCATTCTAAAGTAATCATTGCAAGAGTAAATCCTTCGGCCTCAGTCTGTACACATTTTCACCTGTCGGCTTACCGGTAATAAACTCCGGCGGCTCGTTTGTCAAGCTCATCACCAGCCAGCTCTCCGATTTTGCATTTTGAGTAGAATGGTCCAATGAAGGATGGATCCGACTGCTCGGGATAGTTCACTATAGGGAATTGCAGGGGATATGTGGGCGACAATGTGGGACCATCGCTGAATGCTAGGAATCCATGGAGAGAAACCTGCAGTGCGAAACAAGATTAGAAGTGTTCTTTGCCTATCATATATCACGTTGCGTAAGTTTATGCAGTCGAAGATAGAATCCAGACGTGTCTCCTAGTTATAACTTACCCAAGTGTAATTGTATCCGAAGCCGAAGAACGGCAAGAGGAAGTTGTGAACCTTGTTAATTTGAGGGGAGTTATCTTTCAGATGGTTCTGCCAGTCCCCAACGTTATCAGTTCCGCCTAAACGGAAGTAAATACTTGCAATGTGAGTCAACTCGGAAGTTCAGTAGGGGACGTTGGTAGCTATGAGCCATATTTCTTAAAACTCACGTACCTTTGTCATAGAATGGATATAGGAGCTCAGATCGAATCAGTCTCAATCTGTCTGCTGTTAAAATATAACCAGTGTTGAACACTTGTCGACCACTCCTTTCTTCGGTTGCGTTTGGGGGTGCTATTCGGGAGGTCATAGGGTCCCAGGAACCTCCTTTAATAAATCATTCGTTAATGTAAAGTCGCATTGCATAGTGACGATAAAGATGACGCTAAAAACTTTGAAAGAGTTCCTTAGTCATGTCCGTAGACTAATGCATATACTGTTAATAGAATGTCAGTTCGAGTGATATTGTTATGATGAGTCGTTTAGGAAGTCCAACACATAGAATTTAATGCTGAATACTCCACGAAAAACTAATCATACTTGCAGGGCAAATGGCTAACTTGAAAAAGAGGTGGGTTATCAGGAGAGAAAATAACGACGACCTGAATACACTTGCTATCTTCAGTCCCACCTAGTAGAGATATGGGTGACTAATCATGAGCAAACAAAGGTGAGCTGGCTCTCAAATGGTTTCTCATCTACAGTCCACCTCTTTCATCAGACTCACATGCCAATTCAACCGTCAGTGTTTCTAGTCTCTACAACATACACCTTAACTAAGCCCTCAATTTCAATTATCTATAATCAGGTGCGACCTTATTTTGAAAAATCTAACGGACATTCTAGTTTGTAAGTTTGCCACAGACATTCCGCTTTCCAATAAACAATGATTTCATAACTAAATTAAATGTCCAAAGAAACGTTAAAATTTCATACCAATGAGCTCCACATCATCGTCCTCGACTTCACAATAAACCGTACTTGACACAAAGAGTAAAATTAAACTAATTACAGGAGTATTCACCCAAATTTTAAACCACTTCCCCATTTTTAACGCTTTCTCTACCATCCAATAAATGTAATTAATAGTACCACAAATCCAACTATACAATTCAACCGCTGCACAAGTTACACCAAGGTGGGCCAAATTGAAACTGTTCCTGCTACACCTCCTCAATTTTTCTTCTCTCGCCATCCGATGAGGTAATCGGACTTTATTGCTTTGCCAGGCGTAATCTTATCTCAAAATTAGCTCACAGATAACGGTATTATTCATCATTTACCTGTGCGAATGATTGAGAGCAGAAGAGTGTCATCCCCGTGAAATCTTATCAGGCCGGATATGAAGCAAAGGACATAACGTTTGGTTACTATATGTACAATTAAGCTAGTTGTAATGTTTTTGTACGAATGGAGGATTTGATTGTCACGGACTTGCAAAGTCTCACATTAGTCATCAGTTATGTATCCATGGGTGCTCAGACAGAGCTATTAGTCATCTGGACTCATCTCGACATTCAATTCATGGATGGATGTAGATGAATTCCGTCAATTTTACTCGACGGATACGACTACAGTACAGAAGACCAGAGAGATGTCCTCAATATTTGTAGTAGACTACAAGCGGGTTCGAATTATTGGTCATTGGAATTGAGTTCTCAGAAATACTGAGGCCGATTCCAACAACGTAGTACAGCATTTATTAATGCTGTCCACGTTGATACAGTGTAGGGCATATTACAATCCCGCGTTCTTTCTTTCAGCTGTTTAGAGCACGTCCCTCGCAGACAAGCAGGAGAAAATGAAGTTGAGCTCCAATGTCATTGCTTACCTAGTAGACCAGGTATGCGAAGAATGATAGTTATTTTAGTAGAAAATTGAATTCTACATTGTGAAATAACACCAAGTCAGGTCATTCTCTTCCTGCTTTGTATTTTAAAAATTCAATTTCGTTTTCCTTTGAAGAGGCGAAATGCCATCCATGTCATAATCCAATAGGCACAAAGTCTCAATTGAGCATTTCATTCTTCGTGACAAGTGAGTCGTGAGAACCACGTAACTGTGTAGGATTTGTGTGATTTCAAGGTCACCATGGCCGTGCATCTAGACAATGTGTACAAATTCAAAGTGTCAGAATTTTTATGCAATTTAGTCGAATAGCCAGTAGAGGAGTGGGGACGATGGTACAGAATGTTGCAAAAATGTCATCTTTGGCATGTGCTCAAGCACAAATTAGACTTATTTCCGCTTTGTTTGTGGAAGATCCCAGCCTATTGTAAGGAGCCCACTTTACACCTACTTTGAGAGGAAACAAAGTATAGGACGTGTCAGAGGGTCTAATATGCAAATTCGTGCAGTATTTACTTTCGGCACGTTTTTGAATAATGGCTAGGCTGTGGAAGTTGCGGATTCCTCGATGTCAAGTCTCTTGAGGGAGTACTAGCGTCATTCTAGTGCCTTATATCCCCGCGACTATCTGCATTTCCTTATCTTCACTCCTCAGACCAAGAGAGACACACTTTAGTATCCTTCACATTCCTCAATGGCTATATCTCATGTTACTCATTGAATTCAAGATTATTTTCTTCACTGCGTCATACATGTCTGCACTTTCGTTTCCCACCGGCGACACTTGCTATTCAAAGTGAAATTATAGAATTCACCTGCGGAAGCTCCCTTCGTGTTGTTTATCGTTGCAAGCTTCCAACAGTCAATCTGGACCATGTTCCATTCAACAATGGCTTGGTTTAACTATAAGCATGATATTCATTGACTCCTGGTCATAAAGTTAGGCGTGGGTGATGAGATGATGAAGAGGAAGGGGTAAGTGCAAATATTGAACTCTGTGTAATGATGGCATTGGATCGGAAATTTAGTCCTAAATCAATACTGGGAATAGGCAGTTCCCACAACGTATTAGTGCTCTCTCTCAGTCACTACCATATTGGGTCATAAATAAACCTAATCAACTTTCGCTATTATTCCATACTGGTGGTGTAAACGAGGCTCAATTTACGTCAGTCACAATGATGACAAGGAAGGGAAGACAATAGAGAAACTAGCTGTTGTGCCCTTTCTCTGCCCGGCCCAAATACATCCTATCAACACGGACTCGACGATCAACTCATTTCATTCTTATTGTTATATTTTCTGATTGCCTCCTCCTAATTAAATGCAAGTGTTCATTGGAAAAGAAGCTCCCACTGTAATCGTGCCGATGACAGTGTCAACACAGAAGTTGGGAGCCGCGTATGGTATATGATTGCATTTACTCTCTTGCTACACTTGACCTGCAATATTGTAAAGTTAGTCTTATCGCGCAGCTAATGGAGTTTCCGTTTAAATATTGACAACTTGGACAGTATGAGCGAGTCAACATCTAACTTTCCTTAAGTGTGCGAGCACACACCTCGAGCCAGCTACAGAGAAATGATATAATTACATGTGAACGGAAAAGGAAAGGGGAAAGGCTATCTCCAAATTGTCTAATGGACTGCCACATGTCTACCAATATGCATTGCTATGACATGCTCTAGTAACTCATACGTACAGTACATTCCGCGACCTGGTTTTCCATCGTTTTTCCCACCCCCTCATTGACGTTTACTTCTCCTCCTTCACATGAAATGTGCGAAAAGCCACACTTACGGTGACTGTCTCCATGACGTCCTGTCGCCATATGATTGGAGAAAAGCTGAAAGAAAGTTCCCCACTCTATCTCTCATGTATTAGCATTATCCATTGTCGAAACTTAAACTGTAGGTGAAAGGTTTTGGGCCTTTGGCATGAGAGCGAGATTTTTTTTTAATTTTCCAGCTGCTTCCCATTCACAAACGTACACTCGCATCCCGCTGTCCAATCTCATTATCGGTTGGCTTTAATTTACATCTTTACTGCTCATTCCATCAATAATGAATTAAATTAAACATGTAATGGATTAGCGACTCAATAAATCCTCAGTCCCTTCTACACAGTTAATAATAGTAAGTGCGTCCTCTGAAGCATAATAGGCTTCTCTGTATGCTTGAAGTCATTAAATTTATGTCAATAGAAGCAGGACGAACCGATTTCAATTTCTTCCAAACCACAACATCGTATTTTGCTGTTATAATGTATGTGTGTGTTAGGATGAGCGTGGATGTGCAAACGCTGGGGAGCTGATGTTGCTTCCTTAAGTGAGTACGTAGTGACGAGCGTTGCATTGGGAAGAGCACATACCCGGGAGCATAAAAATCAGGGATAAATCCTTGCCGTAACCCATCCGGGCACACTCACAGAGATAGAAAAGAACAGATCGAGGCATCCGTGTGACCAGTTTAGCGGAGAAAGCTCTGGTGTTAAGTCCTCCTGTTACTCCGCTGTCATCTTCTCACCAGGCCTTCAGGATCCTTCCAGACGATAACTAGTAGCATCAGGATTTGAATTAATTGACTGTGGAAAGTCTCCCTCATTTAATCGACGGTACAATGTCACTCCCAATCTCACTCAAATTGGCCCAGCTCTCTGTTTTCTTCGTCTGCCTACCGTCATTCCTCCTAGCAGCACCTGTGGAAGAGGGTCTCAAGCAGCAGGTAAGTATTATTTAAAAATTATCCTAACCTTTGCAAATATTTAGTCAGTCTTGGTTTTGAAAGTAGAATACTGAAATCATAGGATCCATCTGAAACATAGGATACACCTGAATTAAAACGGCTTTGGTTTTCAACACTATAGTACATAATGTGACGCCAAAGTATCTCCAGTTCCCCCAGCCAGACTCAATGTCCTATCTACGTTGCATTTCTTTGTGTCATCAGCAGGGCGTCTCCTGTCTCTTGCTATCAAATCACTGCCCATCATCTTCAATGACAGAAGAAAGTTCCTTGTGTGTCATCAAAAGATATCAAAAACGACTTTGCCTTATTCTTTTGATGCCACCCATTAAGATACCGTCTGTAGAGGAGAAATTAAGATTCAGTATGAGCAATATTACTAAATTTGCCACACAGGCAGGGTAGAAATTCCACGATAAGCCTACCAAGGTTACTACGTTTCCCATGCGGTTATGAGCTCGTCAGCGTAGAATTAATTTTCTGGAGTAGCCATCCCAATTTCTTTGATCGTTCCACTGATGGGAACGAATCTGCTTAATGAAGGGCAAACATGACATCCCTTTCTTGGGTTTTTCAAATGACGCAGGAGGCAACTTTCAGACGAATTTCTTCACATACTTACCGCCTAAGGTCACTCCAGTCAAAATTTATATTGAGTAGTTATGGAACTGTGTACAACATTTTTGATGTGCCCACTGATTATTTATTTGTAAACGTATATATACAGAAATATCGAAGCTGGCTGAGGCTTGAATGTCATGAGACGGAGTTTGTTGATGCGGGAGCAAAGGAAAAGTTTTGATAGAAATGAATCCTTTACGTATATCCACTGTAAAATTGGATCGTGTGAGAAGGAAAGTGAATGTGATGTGATGATATCGATATTCCTCCTTGCATCTCTGGATCAAAACAGTATAAGAAAATGGCATTGGAGACGTTGGGATGATGTTCACTCTATAAACATGTGTAACCTCTTCTTTGTTCACCCCTTCAGATAGCCGCAGGATACTTGAGAAATGAGGAACCACAATGGAATTTCTTGAACCCAGGTAAAGTGAAATAAGACGCTCATTTCCTCCCTTTGCAGGATATGTACGCGTCCCTTTTGTGTCAACTTTGTAATGTGAGAGTTTGGTTTAAGCTTCTCAAGTGTGGCGCGTGTGGTGTATTTTGTCGATGTATAGTGACCTTTGAATGTTGATTGAAATTCACTTGTTTGTCATTTTCCACTCTTGCAATGAACCTCTCTCTCGTCTCAAGTTCCAATTTGCGACTTTGACTTGGTCACAGCACCTTCAAAGTCACCGCAAAAATATTTCCTACCATCCATTTTCGATGGAATCTTGAGGTTTCCACTGACCTTGGCATGTTATGAAAAACTAGTTTTGTTTCCATGTAAAATATGCATATATGAATGTGACTGTGAGCGATGTGCCGTTCGAAAAACATGGGAATTGAATTTCCAGCGAACACGTTGCTTACAAAAATGATTGATTTCCAGCTTCGCCTTTCCTTCTGTACATTGTATTAAGTTTATTTTGCATTTGAATTGTAATGTATTGCATTGAAGAATATATGTGATGGAGACGTATTTGTTTTTCTTCTCGTACATTTTTGCCTCTTTGAATGAGGAAGTAAAATGCATGATATTTTACATGTTTACTCCCCGACTTCTACGTCAACCAATGAAAACGACGATATTGCATGTAAAATCATCTTGTGAAGACAACCCAGCAATCGAAGTTCAGCTTCGATCTCTTGACAGCCTAGGCCGAGGACATATTCTTAGGAGTTTGGGCGAAGGGGATAGTAGTTGGCTAGGAGGGGGGAATGGTGGGAATTTTGGCTGGAGATTTAATGGAGTTTCCGGTGGACTCAAGCGAGGTGGCGGATTGGACTCTCTGGGACGTGGGAATATCCTCCGAAGCATCCCTGATGATGTTCTTCAGCGCTACTTCAAAAGTCTCGATTCTTTGGGTCGGGGGAACATTCTGAAAAGGTCTACACGGGATTCCCGCCGCTAATTATATTTTCATCTGTTATCGCCCATGATCGTAATAAACTGAATGCTGAATGTCTTTGAATGCCGTGTGAGGAAAGGTTAGTAGCAAGTACTGACAAATAGTAGGAACGTTTTATGTATGTGCTTTTAGGCGGAAGTGTAAAAGGTAATTTCTGGTTAGTGAGCATTTGTAGTGAGAATATGAAATTTCACACAAATTTTAAAGCTATATTTTGCACCACATTAGGAGTTACGCTTGTTGTGAGAGGGATTGTGTAATGGTAAATGAGTTTCAATGATGTCTTAATGATGATTATGATGTAAGAGGAGTACTCACTCAGTGAGATATGCATAATAATTATAATTGTATTGCAGTGAGTCGTCGTCATGGTGATGTAGGCAGGAGCAATGCACTATACTAGCGTGTAGGTGAAACAAGAGTCGTTAGGAAGGAGATTATCGCTAGTTGATAATTTGATAATACACAAGATGCCAGTTTATCTCATCTCACAGGATGCACTAACGTGTAAAAATGTTGGTTAAGTGATCTTTTTCTCTCTCTCTCTCCTTTGAGCCAGCTCGTTGGTCAGAATAAATACAATCTTTTTTGGATGTTGCATGCTCGAAACCCTTTGACTCTAATTCATTTCTTTATGGGTGAAAAAATGACTGGTGCATCTTGAATTGCATCGTGTAGTACGTATAAGTTTTCTAAAGACTCTCCTATAACTTGCCTGCTTTTGATAATAACTACTGTGACGGTTGATGATCCAACAAAATGCTTGAGTTGGCATGAGATGTACTTTGGATGGCTTGAACATCCATCTGAAATTATTGCTGTTGATACGATACGATCATGTGTGGAGCATCCGGAAGTCCGTGTGAGTAAATATATACTATTATTTAATTTTGATAACATCCTTATGAAAATGGGAAACAATTCCTTGGAAGAAAAGCATTTTTTTCTGATCATGAGACTTTAACGATTCATCCACGCCTACCTACTTACCATCCACTTGCAGTTGTAGCGAGGTCGGGTGACAGATCTTCCCAGAAACATCCTTCCTTTGACCCCCTGGCGGGAGAGGGCTTCGGATTCCACAAGAAGTTTGACTCGCTCAGGTATAGCATGACTTGTTTGAAAGTGTCACCATAACAATATACGCTCTGGTAGCATTATTCACATGAAGAACTCTTCCCAGATTTTAATAACGCAATGCTATTCAATTCGACTCCTTACGTTCCCTCCACATTGGGAATAAATTTTGGATACTTATGATGATCCTGTTTCCAAAAACTATTTACATTTCCTTTGCTTGCAGTGGAATTACTTTTGGGAATCAGAAGCGAAACTTTGATGAAATCGACAACGCGGGCTTTGGAGCTTTTGTGAAGAAAAACTTTGACGACATCGACAACGTGGGGATGGGATTTCGAAAGCGGAATTTTGATGAAATAGACAATGCCGGATTTGGAGCCTTTCTCAAGCGCAGCACATAAGGATGGTACTTTTCTTCCCGGAAGTTTCCTCAAGCATACCATCAAGAGTGAACAACACCAGCAATGATGACACATGCCACCACTTACCTACTACTATAGTGTGCACAGTTGCACACATTAAATCTTCGTGAGTGCACGATAGAGTGCACACAGGACAAGATACCAGCAAGGGTTTAATGTGTAAATTATTATTCATCTTATTCTTTTTTAAAAGGTTCATGTGAATAAGTTTCGTTTTGAATCCTCATTATGTCAAAAAGTATTCGTCTAAGTGTTAGATGATAGCCTGAGAATCGAATCTCTCATGTGTACACTCTAGTATAGGCGTTTGATTATGTAAGAAAGTCAAGTTGAGTGCTGTTCCCAGTAATATGAGCTTCGTAACCTTCAAGACGCTCTTTTAATGTGTACGAGCATATTGCTCCTATTACTTTGTTCTTCATTTTTAATCGGAAATAAAACCGAGCTTAATTGTATCAATGGTTGTGCTCTCAAGCGACACACCTCACTTCTCAACAGTATCCACATAGCACAGTATTCCTTCGCAATTCAATGCCATTAACAGATGTCTTCGCGAAGGCGTAACTGTATCGTAAAAGTCTACAGTAGGTTACTTGTAAAAACGTTTGCAAAATCATCAACTTTATTCGCAGTTGACTTCCTTCAGCACATAGAGCATGACCCACGGGTCATCTCAGCATTCAGGAAATCACATGGGATCCAGTCGACAAAAAATAGCTCTCAGGGACCGCTGGTGTAATTTCAAGTAATTGCGGTGCCCTGAACAATGCACCATGGAATGAACCAGCTTTGGCTGAGTGCATTTGGCAAATTAAATGCGCCATACAAGACTTATTTCCCTATTAACATCCCTTGCCTGCCATGCTACACGTGTTCAGCATTCTTGTGCTATAGTCATCATCCCAGAAAACTGTCCGTTATTGAGATGTCCTCAGCCGAAAAGCCCAAATGTACACAGATATAAAATCGACTTATCCATCGAGCATGATAAGAGTTTTTATTTTTATCATTTCACTTCGCAACATACAAAATTCAACTGGTAACAGAACAAAATAATTATTTTATAATATTATATATCATATATTGATTACAAACAAAACAGTAACTACATTGTACCGAGTACAAAAGTAATAATTAAGCTGAAAGATTGAACCAAGTTTTTACGCTATACGTACGTATCTATGCGATGTACTTTGTGCATCCAATTAAAATAATTCTACCGAGCTCCATTGACTTCACATGACTTCAATTGCGTGTTAACTATGCACTTGTCTACTACATGTCAAATCACTCACAGCTTTTGAATGCCTATGCGTTCGTTTAAAAGTGTACGAATAAAAATAATAATTACTATATAATTATAATCTTGCTTTCCATTTTTAGACAAATAAAAGTAAATAATAGTCCGGAACCTAAACGTCCCGTGACTAAAAAGAGTAGAAGCATAGAGACATTTAAAGAAGACGACAGCGCTGGACACTGGTTCTCTTTTGCGAATGTTCTACACACTACACTGCATACCTTTTAGAGAAAGAAGAAATCATATGACGGAAATGTATATAAAATATAGATTTATGTTTATGTATACTAAAATTTGATTTTCTTAATTATATGCGCTGGACATAGTTATAATCTTTGAAACAGTATCCATAATTTTAAGCAAATTCAAATTAACTCCATCGAATAAAATGAAAAGCTCCAGTGGTGGAAGTCGCCACCAGCACTTTAATTCCATATAGCTATAACTTTATGGGGTACTAAATGTATGGCATGTTTATCTCACCATCAAAAACTCTTACTACATCAGGTCACATTCCTCTTCCGTCTATTGCAAACTTTTTAAGGCACCTTCACCAATACATGACTGACTTGATATTTGCTATGCCTCTATAACCACAAAACAGATACCGAGATTTGCACGCTTACTTGTTCCCTACTAAAATCTAATATTTGCATCGGGATTGCATTGTAATTATTCTGCGAGTTTAAGTGCGTTGATTATGTGTACAGGAACGCAGAAGAAGTATGTGATAATAAAAAGCATATATAATATGAGGATTTTGGGCGCTATGTATTGGACTGCAAGAGTGAAATTAAATATTATTATTATGGGATTTCCTCAGAAGCCTCACAGTGTTCATCATTGAAAATATGAATACTTCCTCTTGGAGTCCTGCAATTGTCGAAAACATTGGCGTTTCATATTTCGTATTTGTCCACATGGTCAAGTCAGAAAAATATTTGTATTGCTTTTTAAAGAGGAAAGATAGCAAAAATTCTAAATCATTTGGACTGTAGCCCAAGCATTAAAAGTGACTTCTTTGATGGGCTTCCTCTTAGGTCGGCTGTCGCCTTGCGGAGTCCACATCCAGTTTAACTTTGGCATCAAATTGTCCCTCAAATTCCGCTTGACTCTTTGAGACAAATTAGCCCACATTCCATATGGATAACCGGGGATGTCTCTCAAGAGGATTTTCGAGGTTCCTTTGTTAGTTTTCAAGCCGACCAGACTGCTAGCTTTGGAACAGGAGCGATATTTGGGCCCACCGTGATTAGCTAATTTCCCTCTGGAATGGCCTCCAGGGGATACTTGACCTCCAGGATTGTGCGGCATCTTCGGCATCTCTGCCAGCTCTAACCAAGACGAGAAAGGTACTAAAATCTGTCGACCGTTATTCCAAGCATGAATGTTGTGCTGATCATTAGGTCCACCCGCACTTCCGTTGTACATGGTAGATGGGGATATGAAATTCAGGGACCTTTGGTACGGAGCAAAGGTCGATGAACTCCGACTCATCACATGGTACAGATAAGACTCCTTTGGATATCTACTGCGAGAAGTAGACAAAGTTTCATTTTTCAAAGGTACCATCAGTATTGGTTTCTTGGACAGTGTGGCAGCTTTGCGACTGTTGCTATTCGTAGTGCTACCACTGGTGCTGTTGCTGCTACCAACCCCACTGCCACCCGCGCCGCCTGCATTGCTCTTATCCTTGCTCATTGCAGCAGCCAGCTCACGGCTTGTTAGCGTTGACTTCGGAGACTTAACGCGAGCCTTGCAGCTGTAGAAACCGAAATTAATGTTGGCCTTAGATGACGGGATTGGTTTGGATGTATTGAATTTCTTAATTTCTACACCAATACTGCTAGCATTACTACTAGTTTGGCTTTTGGATTCCTGTAAGCGGTCGTCCTCTGTCACACTGCTGCGAAGAAGATGATGACTGTCCTCACTGACTTCCTGAACACGATGATGATGAAGTTGAATGAGATGATGCGGATCCTCATCGTCATAATCTTCTTCAGTTTCATGTACCTCGTCCTCCTCCTCCTCGTCATCCTCATCATCCTCGTCATCATCGAAGTCATCATCATGAAATGTGATGACGGAAGCTCCATTTGAAAACACTTGATGATGTCCTTCGCCATTGATGGACTCGGGACCAAAGAATGATTTGGCAGATGCGGCCGCAGCAACTCCAAAAGAGTTCAACTTTACGCATGATGAATCATAATTATTTGAACTAGCGCCAGAAGTACTGAAATTCAAACAGCTTTTCGTCTCATAGTCCAAAGATTTGGTGTCGTAACAGGAGAAAATGGGAGACTTTTCCGACTCATGAAGGATCTCTGTGGGGTAGACACAAGGCAAAGATGCAAAAGAAGCTGTGTCCAAGTCTGCGCCTGGTGTTCCAGGGCGAAGGTAGCGAGATTCAGAGTCCAAAACTTGTGTGGCTGAGTCTGTCGCTGAGCTGGAGCTGCTGCAGCCATACTTGGTAGATTTAATTTTAGTCCGAAGCTCTCGATATACTTGGAATAGCTCATTAGCCTCAGTCCTGTTCCGAAATGCAGTGACAAGTCCAATCATTTTTGACATTTGGGGTCGCACCACCCAGACCAATGTGGATGGGTAGAGGGCGTCACAGTGACAAAATACAACATCCTTGATGGCATAAGAATGAGCCAAGGTAAGAGCTGTCGGAAGAAGTTCCCAATAGGGCGACTTATCCTGCTGAGTGCAGAATTCATCCGAGTCTGACCCGTTTCCCGAGGAGGAATGGCTGTCATCAGTGGCGAGTAGATTGGAGCTACTGGAAATGCTCGAATTATCTAGTCTTCCCAAAGTTGTCGATGAAATGGACGTCTGCAGGCTTGAACCCTCTTGGTCCGCCATACCACCCCGCTCAAACTTCTTCCCCACTCCTCCCGCCGAAATGTCCAAATAGTCCATCAAACTGGACAAGTCCAATTCATAGGGTTCCGAAGCCTTGATGGATGGCACGGATTCACAGTCTGACTCAAAGCCTTCATCCTTGGATTTTGTCGTTCCTGATGGTGACGTCAATTTGAGGCCACGCTCAGAGCATTCAATGGATACCCTGTTGAATACCAAACTGTGCTAGTAAATTTGCTTTTTCACATTGAAACACCATCTTTATTATTATTATGACTACATGCCAAAGCGTTTCTAACTTGTGCGTCGAAAAAAGTGGAGCTTCTTCTTTTCCCATATAATAACCATAATGATAATGATGATTTCAAACCGTGAAAAACCTAATCAAAGTAGTAAACTCCTTACAACTAGCCAGGCTTACAGGCCTCGTTGCATTTCCTATGGGACACTCAAAAGATCCAATCTCTTTGTGCTAGATTGTTGAAAATTGAACAAATTGCACCTATCTCCTCACATCATCATAACGTTGCTAGGTAATTTATGTGTTACTGTGTATGAGTATAAACGACAGGCGTATATGTCAAAATAGCTTGCTTCCTTACTTGTCGCTCTCAATGAACTTGAAGGGTTTATTGGGTGAGTCATTAGACTGATAGCGTTGCAGTAATCCTTCTACTAAATGAGCCAAAATCTCAGTACGAACGGCTCCATCCAGCTGTGCTCTTCCGAGCAGATAGCCCATAAAGTGGACCATGGTGAACTTTGCACGAATTCCTCCCAGTCACAAAGTTTGTGTGTCGCGAGCGATGATTCGGCCCTCCAGGCCCTCTCGGTAGGTGATTAAACTTCGCCAACGAGAGAGTACCTGAAAACAATAATAAATCAATCAATCAGTAAATTTCATCAGGGCAAGACATGTTCAACGTATGGGAATCTGATGGTGCACATTGTGATTCAGGGCACACATAACCTAGGTCAGCTCTTCCTTCTCAAGTCCCATTGCTCTTGACTATTTTCGTGTGTGAGTTTGACTGCAAGACGCGCTTTCCTCTTGCCACTTGTAATCACACACACGCACACATACATACGGCGACCACTTACATTAATTACAACTGTCAGCAGAAAGGAAAAAAAAATTACTGCATCCGCTCTTGTAGCAAAGACGCACAGCCAGGGGAAGAAACTCTCATACACACTCGTACACACCTCCTACGTGTGTGACTTTGCCTCATTAAATCATCAATTAATCCATCCGCACCCAGATTCTCTAATAAATGGCCTTATTTGAGCAGTCAATACAGACGGACGGAGTGAGAGCAACCAAGTGAACTAGAGGGGGTGTGAATACATTACTACTACTGCAAAAGCCTGAGTGAGTAGAAATGCGTGTACTTTGCAGAACACGATGAAGCAGCAGCCACCGCCATCACCATATTCTTCCTGTGGTCATTCCGGATTCATTAGTTTGGTTTTTGCTCACAGTGTAAAAATTATTAGAAAGTAGCAGTCAACCGGGTCATGCACACTCTATCATCCTCTCCACACGCTCCTGACCTTCTACTTCCTTCCACCGCGTAAATCTCAGAAGAGAGGTCAGTGTGAAGAGTAATTAGAACATATTGCTGTGATGACTAGGATAATTTGTAGTGGCACCTTGAACATCAAGGGTTCTGTCATAATAATGTCAATACCCTTCTGGAATCCAAATTTAGTCTGGCCTTGTAGGATCATGGCCGATGAGTGTCACCATTATTAGTTTTAAAGAACAACAAAGTGTGGCGACGATGGACATTTGATCCACATTGCGGTGACGAGCTTTAACATATGAATGAGCATACGAGCGCATCAAGTTTGATTGTGGTTTCTCAATGTGCCGCAAAATTCAGGTTATTGTCATTATCAACTATAGCCTCCGGCCGTGCTCATCTCTTTCTCTCTCTCTCTCCCATCACCACATTCTCAGTCTTCAAAAACCTCAGCAGTGGAATACGCTACTTCCCACTATTCCCAACCATATACATGGGTTTTTCATGTCTTTTCTTTAGAAACCTCTACATTATTATAGTAGTCTCTCTTTCCTCATCTTCCAACCCGTCCGAAATCCTGAGCAATTTCTGCTCTTCTTCTCACAATGCTATCCTCACTTTTTGCTCCAATTACATTCCTTATCACATTTGAATTTGATACCAAATGACTCGTATGAACAGAGCAACTTTTACCTTCTTGTTTCATTTTCATTTGGAAAGTTTCCATGTACACTTGTTAAATTTCAGCCATGTTGACATTGTCTCCTGGATAAAGGGCTATTGTCTTTCACTCTTCCCTTCTCTGTTGTACAATATTGAATAATCAAGTTCCTTTTGAATAACGTGACCCTCAAGATGGACAGGAATTGTGGCGGAGAATCTTTGTTCACAAAAAGAACAAAGTGGAGCAGGTGGTGGTGTTGGTGCGGAATTAGGTTTCATTACGAACATTAAGAATGAGTTTTGCCGTTGTACATATTACCATGGATTTTGACAGGTTACTGGTTTAATGTTGCTCGCCATATGTACGCACATTGAGTCTACGCGCAATAATAACACTAATTATTACTGCTCTCATTTGCATTGTTCCGGCCAACGTATTATTTCTCACCTTGTGAAGCTTCCTGGGGTTTGTTAGGATGCAAACACATGCACTACTATCAACGCAGTGCAATGGAAAGAAACATGAGGCTTGTTTTATGACGATGATGATGATGATGATGATAATGGGGGTATAACAATTACAATCACATACGTTACACAGGATTTTTGCCCATTTTCAACAGAATGACTGTTTGTTTTCTACCGTCGATACACATAATTACCTTACTAACATGGAGACTTTTCTATTCAAAGGTACTAATGAGAACAGGTAGTGTTTAGAGAGGTATAACATTAATTTTCAGCATAATTTTCTCGCCACCTTGTCATTTCTATGGAACATGACAGTATTCGAGGTCTGCTGTGATAAAATAATAGGCGTTATTCTTGTTGTATCATCATCATCACCATCATTTTTCCGCTCTTTTTTCTGTCTCACTCCCGTGCGCACCCTTCACTTACAAATTCATACAGACTTGATCTTGTCTGATGGCGACGTAGTTGTTGTAAGAAAAGTGCGTTTTATTTCTGCTCTAATTTTTTGCACATATTTTTCACGGTGGTTGCATCCATACCACCATGAATGTCGGAAGAATGTGTGCAGCTACTGTGTCTATGTGAGGAGAATATAATGTGGACGGGTACGACGGTCAACTGTATGGCTGTTAAAGTACGGTTCCTTAGTCATTTTCATGAGGAGTCTCCGTTATTTATGAACTGGACTACTGCTTTTGCAATTAATTTTAACATGAGAAAGATGTGACAAACACCTAGCTACGTTATATATTAACCATGTGCTTGCTGACTGACAATGTCACAAACACACACACACACGTACACAATAAAGAAAACATTCATTCAATCCTGCAAACAGATAGAGGCAACTGTCAACCTTTCGTCAAAAATTTTGCAAGCCTCTCCTTGTTTTTTTTCGCTTGTCGCCTCATTTCAAGATTAACTCATTTTACAGAGCATAGCATTTTCCCTTACGTATTAACATTTACAGTTACATTTCTAAGCCACAATGAGAGAGACTATTGCAGGGACGGACGTTCTCTATGTGTGTGGTACTCTGTGAATGAAAAAAAAACAAGTGACATATACGGTCTGCTCGCACTGATTTCATTTTGCAAACCTTTTTCATCTCTTTAATGGCAACTCTCCTACTGTACCTATTCAGACAGTATACTGTCTGCCACTGTGCTCTGCCTCACTCAGTCAGTACGTCATAAAAGAAGGAATCATAATTTTCCTCATGGTTATCATGCTCTCCCACGGATCTCTCATGTTTTTTTCACCCAATCCATGAATAACTGGGCTAGACAGTTATTTGTTGGGCCCATTTTCGGAAGGTGAACAAGCGAAATATGAGAGTTAAATATGATGGACCGTCTCATGACAAATTAATTGTTTGACACTTTGCGGTATTTGGAGCAAACTGTGTGGATGTTTGTAATTTATTGCTGTTGTCTCAGCTATAGTAGCTTTACTCTCTACATAATAATGTTTCGCTCAGCCTACCATGACCACTAAGGCACAAACGAATATATATCTAAATGCTCTGACATTCAAGGGAATGAGTCTTAATGAGGTCTACACTTGAGAGAGTTATTCTGTTGTGTATTCTATCTTCTACCATAATAAGACACAATGTCATGGCTTCATCATCGTCTAAATCGCTCATTATATCCCCCTGAGCATTAAGTTGATAAGTGCTAGCATGAGCTAAACTCGGTAGTAATTACGATTACACTGTATTGCTTCATCATCAAACGAGAGAGAGAGCAAGTGAGCTTGCAAAATATATTACTCCAGACCTCAAGTACCACCAAATGCTTGCTCACTTTTAAACACACACAGACAAAATTGCGAGCAATATTATTGAGTCGTTACTGTCGTCGTCATAATCGTGAAAGAATGAGATGTCTCTATAATTTCCCAGCCAAAGTCCTAATAACTCATTCTTTATTAACAGTGATCATATGCATTTATACCTTCTCCTCATAAAGGTAATAATTTCCCAAGTGTATGCACACGCTCATTGAAAACATGCTGGTTACGATGGTGGCCGTGCTGTGTGTTGCAATGTAAAGATAATTTCATACAAACGAACCTCACATCAGCCAGGTCAAACGCATGAGAAGGAACTTTTCGAAAGGATGGGCCGGAAAAATAACGCAGATAGATTCACGGATTCTGTCTAAATAACGACAACAAAGGATCCTCATCGCCATTATTTCCATTGACCTCGTCATTATAATCCCTTGCAGTCATTAATCAGCACATTTCTGACAAAACAGCTGGAGAGCCCTCCTTAGAGGCAAAATATAGCAGATTATGACGAAAATGGCCAGTTGACGCGTAACATACTCAGGTACTTAACATTAACTAAGATATACACAATTGATTAATGTAATGTGAGCTTTTTTGGGAACGGTCCCAACAATTGTTATGCTGGTTATTCTGCACGTTTGCATACGTACACATTATGCACGCCTTCCCGTTAGCTGCATTCACGACTGGAAGCCCTTGAGCGGAGAGGAACCGGTCCTATTTGTCCCTCACGACCCATTATTTGTCTTGTTATTTTTACATTCAATCCCACTGATGCATCCCAGAAAAATTTTGAATGCATTGCTAACTGTACTGGACAATGATGTAAAAAGGTGCACAAGGACATGGACGTTCGTAGGTTGATGTTGAGGAGGACAAAATGCATAGAACCAATAAGTATTACCAAAGTCGTTCTGTGAGTATCTAATAAATTCCCTCATCTGCATGGATGTAAGGAAGTAACCACAAGGTCTGTGAATGCTTTTTGCAACGAATACCCTAATAAAGCTCTGATTACACCCTGTCTCCCTCTCATCTTCCTCTATTAAGCTTCCAGGAAAGCGTAAAATTTTGAGGTCAGAATTCTCAAGTTAATTGTTATGTACTCGAGCCAAAGTTGGCTGTATGATGGCTACATAGGAGGGACTCATCTTCCAATACCTTCCATCGCTGCCGTCATAGGCCTTGAGCTCACATATGCGCACCAGGGTAATTTTGTAGGAAATTAGAGCACAAGCTTTGTAACCACTTACCCGATTTTTTAAAGGATCCAAAACACATATACTATATTCCAATTGTACGGGACACTTTTCCTAACAATGAAGGCTTCCAGTGCTCCTCACATCACTTTCACCGTAATCCGTAAGTATTTGGAAAATCCGACACAGAAATAGGCACTGAATGCTCTACTGTACTTAGTTATGATTTGAGCACAGTGTGCTCCACACTTTTTGACACTGAAAATTCTGACGCAGTCACTGGTACAGGGCTTGCTCTCGGGCCATGTTCACAGTTCCAGTGCGTGGGTAAATACAGTGAGGCCGATGAAGGCAGGGTAGAGAATTGGGAAAAGTGTGTCTCTATGTAATGATCTTGGCTGAAATGGCCTCCGTTGTTGTGCGTCTAAGCTGAGAGCAGGTCTTGTTGTTGAGGAGCAAGATATTAATTCTTGTTTATGTAGCACAGTAACACAGTAATTTTCTTTGACCGGTACGTCAAGTTGCTGCACAGTCTTGGTATTAGCCCTCTACCCTAACTTATAGTCACAGACAGTTGAATCAGCTGGTATGAATTGTGAAAAAAATCCACATACACTGAGGAGACAAACTTGATTGAACAAGACGAAGAAGAGGAAGGGGAGAGAGAAAAAAACGAGTTATTGGAGGAAGACCGAGAGAGATAGAGAGAGAGACGAAAGAAAAAGAGTACGCAAAGTTTAATTGTTAGAATGCAACGATACGGCGTGGCAACAACGTCTTTTTCTTATGCACAAATGAACGGGTCAACATTCCCAACAGGGGCCACCAAACTTGTTATCTTTCTTGCCTATTTGTCTTGACACAATCCTCTCTGTCTTGCATCCAATCCCCATTGCCAAAAGTTCAATGTGAGCTCTTTCGTCAACAATGATGACCATGATTGTACGAATGTGCGTAACCCGGCGTCGGACTCACTCTCATATCCCACACACGTTTGCTCCTTAGAATGTCCCCACTTCACTAAATGCCCGGTTCCTCGTCTCACACACTTTGACACAGGCCCACGTGGACCGGAAGCCGTCTCACCACAGTAGAAAACAGCCGATTGATGGCCTCACAAAATAGTAATATATAGTAAGTTGAAAATAATTCGTGCAAGAGCCTACATGTGATGGACTTACCACTGTGGTCGCAGGTACAACAATAAGGAATCTAGAGCCAGCTCTGGTGTACACACACATGCAGACAGGTCTACAGTTGTACAACAACAATCCACCTGTTCTCCTTAGCCTCAATGCTCTTTCTCCTGCTGCTATGAAAGAATATAAGGGGTTAGAGCCGTAGAGGACTGCGAATAAGGTAATGCCATCACTGTGCTACGGCAACATGTACATGCCGTACGGCAGTAAGTCAGTGGAGTGTCCCCATAACAAAACGTATGAAAGAACGACGGTAAGTTTATTTGCCTTCCCTTCACAGCATCCCTAATGCTTACTCGTCTCATTGTATCTTATTCTTATATGAATTGATTTTACCTCAAGATACTCAGTCTAATGCCATTTCAGTAATAGCTTATAATAATAATAATAATCAATGTGGATCCTTTGCAAGTCTTAGGGCTGAGTACGCTTTAAATTAACCACCGCTTGATCGTCTTGCATGATTTTAAACTTGGCCGTTTGACTGAACTAGCCCTGCTTGGAATATGCTGAATCATTTGTTAGTTTTCTGCAAATACTGCCATTCCCAACTGACTGGATCAACATGCTCACTTCGTGTACGTACAAATCTTGTGGGGATTTTTCTGCTATTGCCACACAAATTCACCTTCACTTACATAGACACAATTGTGTAGAATCCATCCAATGAATTAACCCTTTCAATCTTGCTTGTGTAGCCTGTGAAAGAGCGAGCCATATAGATATTGTTGCTGCCCTCACAGCATTTGATTTCGTATGACCAGGTTGTGGCCATTGTGAGAGGAAGTTATGGGCCATTCTGAGAATACACAAACACCGGTGACATGAATATTTTGGTCAAACTCAATTTAGAGCAATCGCTGCAGTGGTCCTTCTTTCTACCTGTGCCGCGTCACAAAATGTACGCAGCCGAAAATAGTTACGGGTTAGCCAGTAGTTGACATGTCAAGTGACATATGAGTGAGAAAGGGTGCGTCTGGAAGGCGTCTTTGAAAATTACACTTGTAAGTACAGTAACCAGTAATACTACAAGAGCGTATGCAATGTTTAGGTCTCCAGGAGGAGAGTCACTTTGATGTGGACGTAGAAAGTGGGCAATTGGGTGCCATATAACGATTATCATTATATGAGTAGCCGAAGCTGCAGGTTATGTGCCTCTCAGTCAGACAGCTTTCAAGCATGTGTATGTGAAGGGCAGTTGTAAAGAGCAAGTGAATGGCTCTTCTTAGCTCAATGAATAGTCCTCACAGGACGGAGGAGAGAGAAGGGACTGACTGTAAGAGCGTAAATCAGAGTAAGAAGGTGCTAATAGTGTGTCACACAATGAATTTCAAGTGTGAAAGAGGTTACAAATAATCATTATTATTGTAGCTTTCCAATATCTGTGTACATTTAAAAATAAAATCACAACATGAATCCTTATTCCATACGATCACAAGCAAGAGCGTCGTCCAACGGTAGTTTACACTGGCATGTTTCACAACAATGGCCCATCCAATACATTTAACCACACATTAGCATGTGCTCACATTCAGGTGGTAATGAATTTCACTTGCCTACATTTTATACTTCCTAATATAACACCACTAACATCCATAGTCACCATAGTATCAATCAACACATGGTCCTCTGCACACAAACATACGCAGTTTCTCTAATTTACAAGTCAAACCCACTCATGTTTTAGATTTAAAAGTTGAAAATCAGAAGCACAAATAGAGTCCATACACACAAACAGAAGACATTGTTGCAACACTAGCAATCCCATACATATGAGTAAATTATAAACGGTTAAATCCGCTGCTGACGTCTTCCTTCCAACTTTCCCTGGATCTCATTACGCAAAAAATATCGTCATGTTTACAACTGCTCCACTACAGGCTTTCACTACAAGCAGACAGACCTTACAACATTGTCAATCATAGTTGCAGCAGCGCGTTACAGTAATAAACCAATGCCCCGTACGATATTGATGCGAAGAAGCCAATGACCAGAGTGAGGATAATGATAATAATTATTAGGGAAGAGCAGTTCCATAAGCTACCGTTTCTGCCGCCTCCATTAGGAACACAGTGCATGTCCCATCCTCATGCGATACTCACCCGTTCATATAGGAGTGCTACTGCGGCTCCATTGAGCAAGCTCCTGTTACCTTGATTGCAATAAAGCTTTTTTCAATTACTCACCAAATAAATTATACGTCTCCTCTGTAGAGCAGTTATGAGGAAAGTTGCGCGGCATTATGGACGACAGCATCATCATCATCCTCAGTCATCGTGATTTGCATACTCATAGGGCGTTATTTTGTAGACGGTAGGGAAAAAAGCATGCTACTGATCTGCTCCTAGTGGAAATGTAAATTAAAAATTGCACAAATTTCATTAGTATACAATCGACGTTTCCCGCTACACAATTTACAACAATCAGAGGTTTCGCTCCTCTTCTTCTTCATTCTCTTTCTCTCTGTCCGTTGTTCTAATGCAAGTCATTGTCATCATCGTAGTACCCTAATGACAACGTTATGTGTGGCACGTCCAACCTATTACACGGATGGTTGGTTGTGTTGTTATACATTTCGACACATAGATTAACTGCAGTTAGCACCCTTCGAGAACGCTTTGAATAATCTCTGGCTTTTTACATAATAATAACAATGATGATGATGATAATAGTAACGATGACTGTGCCTTGGATGACACTTTCGGTGCAAATTTGCAAGCTAGTGGCCTTGAGTGTGACGCCGAGTATATAGTCTTCTCATTCATAACGCAAGCACTCACACTTGTGGGCGGGCGATCGACAGGATTTATGGATGCAGCAAAAGAGCATATAATATCACAACAATGCTGATTTCGCATTCATGAAATTAACCGCAATCATTGTTGTAGTATTTTTAGTAGAAACTACCCACATTGAATAGGCAATAGGTCCAAATAATGGGTACTTATTTGCAATGAGACCCAATCATAATTTATTCTACTGTTCCCATTGCACAAAGTCAGTATTTTATTCCAAGTCCATTGAGAAGAATTTTGACAGGCATCAGCTGATGATGATTGTGAGGATGATCATATCGGACATGCCGAGGGCGCGTGTGATTCCACAACTACTGCTCCTACTGCTGTTCTTGCTTGTTGATCATCATCCTCTACGTTGTTATTATTATTATCGGAAACCAGCGGGGAAAGTTTCTAAACTGACTCTGAAATCTGATCAGAGAAATAAGGCTACATTATTCTCGATGAGCAATAACTATTGAAAGGGCGGATTATTAAAGCTGAAATTAATGGACCACATGATGATCATTGAAACGAGTGAAGAGACTGCTCCAAGTGGAAATTAGCCGCTCTAATGAAACAAAAGAGGGGCCAATTGAACTTACAACTACTGATGATGATCACAACAACGTGAATGGATCTTGTACGATAGCAAAATGAAGGGTAAATGGAACAGCGATACATGTGCTCTGCATCAGTCACATACGGCAGGGCCTACAAAGAGTTCTGTGCGAGAGTGAAATGAAGACTGTAGAAGCTGAGAGGCAATGTTTACTAACGACGAAGACCTATCGTCTCGAATATTTTTTGCTCATCTTGCTGCCATAAACATTACCACTAACAGTAACTTGAGGCTACATTGGAATTACTGTTAATAATATTTCAAAGAGAAGGTGAATTCAATCCCCGTGCTCCTATCTGTTTTGAGAGCTTATGAAAACTCGTACTGAAAGTGGACACAACACAAACTGATTTTGTAGTCTAAGAGGGACCCTAAGAAGAAGCACTGTTGAGATTTCCCCACATTGCTATATGGCAACAACAGAACAATATTATGCACACCTCCAATGTGCAACATACAAATATCCTTGCGGCGGGGACATATTAGATTCCCATTCTCCGCCGTACACAAATCTTGAAAGAAAGGAAGAAGGAACAGTGAAACAATTACGATTATCCTTTGCGGCTTGAGCAGCCGATAAAACTGTATTGGTTCAATTGTTGATGGAAAAAAGTAAAATTGTCTATTGAAAACAAAGCTTGGCCTGCGTGTGCACACCTGCGACCGCGATGTTTACCACATGGTCAGGCTCATTGGCATATGATTATCATATCGATAGATATGATCAGTGATTCCCAGGCTTTGTATCGTGCTACACGATGACCATCGTACTGGGCCAGCGTTTCTCTCTTTCATCTTGTTTCCCTTTGGTCAAAATGTTATGTGTGTGAGAGAGCCTCAAGTTAGGTGATAATATAGGGTAAAAAAAACTGCTCTATGGAGAGCCACCCAAAATTACTTGCATCTCATACACTCTCTCATGCCATCAGCATATCATCATCACAACCGCCAGGAATCATCATTGCTTACTCAGCTTCTCTGAATGGGCGTACATAGGAAAAGAGAGGACGTGATGGTGTATCCTTATGGAAACCATGTTAAAAAGTCAAAGTGAAAACAAGCAGAGTGAGTTGAAACCTGTTGGGAAAATGCGAAACATAAAATCAAGGGAAACGAATTATTGCTGTTGTTGCTTCTTGAACTTGAGACTATTGAACTTTAGCATTGATACATAGGGAATATATATAAAAAGAGAGAGAGAGGGAGGGGACGAAATTGCGAAAACCTCATACACGACCCTGCTCATACTCGCGTACACACCATATACATGTGTTAGCTAAGCTTGTTCAGTATGTGAGATAGGCTTTTGGAATATGGGAAGAAAGTTTTAAAGTCTCTCGTTTCACCCTCCTCATCATCATAAGTGTAGCTTCTATTTATTACTTATAAGCTTATTGCTGAGGAAGTGCGATCACTGATGCACACACACACACATGGGCTGCACCTAACCTAGTGTCCGACTGTACCATACTCCACATACTGCACTTCCCCTCTATACTCGTTTCTCTCTCCTATAGCAGGTTTGTTTTTAAAATTTATTCATACATCAACATCATACAAGAAATGATGATGATGATGATGATTATTATTACTCTCTTCTCTCAAAAATTTCTGCCCCTCAAGCAATCAACTTTTAAAGAACTGCAGACAAGTTAGAAAGCAGAGAGAGAGACAAACACACAGAAAGTCACAGGAAACGGGATCGATGCACTTTGGAAAAACGCATCATACACAACGCATCAAATGAATAAATAGCATTGTTTGTATACGTGGATGCAATATGACCGCAAGTCAACTCTATATGACAAGATCCATTAGATTCCACATGTGTCATTGAGCTCTGTAGCTTTTCTAATCTTCATCATACTATAACTAATAAGCTGTTGTTGTCAGTGGTCGTCATCTTTTTCTTGCTCTATACATGTCGGTTGGTTCATTAACTCCGTCTGTCCTGTATGATAATGATGAATGTTCTCAAAGTATGGTAACTTTGTTTCCAAACTATTCTCAAAATCTAGACCAGAGGAAAACACTCTAAATATGGCACCAAAACCTCATCTCCACTCGTATGGTTTGAGCCACATTTGTCAACCTGAAGAATCACATTAGACACAAGCAGATACACACGCAGCCTTTACTGCCCATCCAAACGGGCTTCCTTGTTATATCTTCTTCGCCTAATAGTGTTCATCTAACAGACTTTTCTCTCGTAAAACAAATGTATGGTAATAGCAATGCTTCAACAATTCAGGTCTCTTGACAAGACAAACGTCTAAAGATGCCAAAAGGAGAGATACGGATCAGATTAATTGAACATAGACATCATCTTCTTCTCTTTCTCTTCAAGCCACAAATTCATCTTGCTACTTGAATCATTTGTTTTCGTCCAACTGTACAAACAATGGAAAGCATGTCATGCAATGGAGTCATAATAAAATCATTTAAAAAACTTAGGAGAAAAATATTGCTCAAATCCATGTGCTGCCTGACTGACCTAATGATGATGGTACGGAAATGTGATTTCTTCCACTATTAAAAAAGTAAATCACCACTGAAATTGTAGCAAGAGTCTGCTAATGTTTCAACGCCAGCCAATCAATTTGTGAGCAATACAATCTCTGAGCTTCACTTTTTTATTCTTAATATGCCTACTGTATAGCTGTAAGCTCAGACATAAAAATTAGTTCGTGCTCCTAAGAAACTAGAGTTGAGCTTTTTCTCTTCTCACTCCTTCCTTCCTTTCATCATCCCACTTTCCATCCATCTTTTTCGAGAGGAAGTAAACTGATTGAACGGTCGTGTGCTTCAGATTAGGGGGCGTTTAGTAATGATGATGATAACGTTGTGTGCAGAGTCCAAGTTAATTGCCTTCTGTGTTACACTAAAAGGAATATCCCGGAACAAGAGGAAGAAGAAAAGAGCAAATGCTTTGTTTCTTTCTTCCTCGTTGTTAAAATGTGGCCGTAAAGAGGTGTGGGAAAGCCAGCCTCTAAACTACTGAGATTATCACGGTTTTTGGCAGTCACATATGATTTTAAAAAGATACTTGGAACATGTTAATGAGGAAATTATTGCAATCAGAGAGTTTTAGTGGTCGTGAGAGATAGAGTAACAGAGAGAGAGAGAAAAAAAAAAAGAGGAAGATTCCATTTAACTTTCCTTGTTGGAGCCGCATTGTTGTTGCTGTTGTTAATATTGTTACTTGTATGCCAGTAGTACTGGGGGGACTGATGTAGCTGTTGTTATTGCTACTAGTAACCAGTACAGGTTAGTGGATTAGTTTTGATTGCTTCACTCATCAGCTGTCAACAGGAGAGCTTTCTGGCTATTAAACTACCATCAACCAAATGGCCTGAGAATATTATATCCTTTTAAACACACTTCCTTTTAGTAGAGTGTAGTGAACCTCTGTGCCGACCCACAGAAGGGGACGACCAAGAAATTTGCAGCGGCAAAAATGTAATGAGGCACCGCTAATCTTAGATACAAGAAGAGAAGGCTTGCCCATTAAATCCTTTACCTTTCGGGGTCTGTACATAAATGAATGGCTAATGCTTCCGCACTATTATAAACTAGTCATCATCATCGTCCGAAGGAACAACAAGACCAACTTTGGTTTACGGCTATATGAATCGGCATAAAATCCTCCCTTTAAAATGCACCTGTAACACTTGAATATGTAGCCACAATGTCAGCTGCTCACATGTGGGATTACTGCAAGGAAGCTGCTGCACCCATGCACTGTAAAAACGCTTAGGGGATTTACATGCAAAGACTTTCAGGCGAAACAAGGTAAAGCTTATTAGCGTTAAGCATTTAATCGCCACTACTGCTAGATTTTCCATCCAGTCCTTATTTAGAGGCCTGAGTGAGAGAAACAGAGCTATGTGCATGCATCTCATTCAAATGTCTGTCCATTTGTGAGGGTGAGGGAGAGAGACAGAGGTGGATATAAATCCTAATCATTCATTCTGTAAGCGGTGTTGAATCATGGAAATAGCCTTTTACTTGTTGGGCAGTTGGCAATTTCTATCCCCGCAGCTAATTGGAGGAAACTAAGATTATTTATGAAAGACTCAAGAGAAAGAGTAATAATTATGTGGTCATGTCCAAGTCTACTCCTCCTGTTCTCTCTCCCCTCTCTCTCTAAAGCATGCTTTTCTTGACAATACTGATGAATCCACAAGACGATTGCATTCATGAAATTCCGTGTGAGAATTTCAAGTGCACACTACGTATCAGAGAACTTTACACCATGCATACCCAAAAGTTTAGGGTTCAATGGTAAATCAAAATATTCCAATTGAGTTCACACACGCATACTCTCACGCACATGATGCATTACACATACGCACACGGATACACTTGTTTGCTGCCAATTCCCGGTCCCCTTGTTGGAAGGGTGCGAATTAATTTTCTCATGCCATTATATACGCTTGCTTGTATCACAATGGAATGCTCACAATGTTATTATACAAGTGATGACCATTGAAGCAGGCGAGGCGAAGAGGAGAAAAAGAAGAATACGGAGGAATAATGTGACTAATAAAAAAAAAGCTGCCTGGCAGCTCGCAATGTTGAGTATTGTGTACGTGCTAAAGATGTGAGTGAGAGAGAGGGAGCAAGAGAGAGAAAGAGTGGTAGTGGTGGTAAGGGAGTAGAATCTATGTTATTGGAATAGTGGGCCAATGTTCTGTTTATGCATGCATTCATCGGGACATTCACGCCTTTATGTATATGAGGCCCGTCTCTCATTATTACAATCTCTGTGCCATACATACGCAAAGTTGGAGGAGGTACAGGCTCGTATGTGCGTTAATCTAACAGCCAAGCTTACTCCTCTTTACCAGCCTCACTTCCATACGACTGGTTTCAATGGAGTTCCAATAACTTCTTTTCCTCTACCACTATAATACTGAATATATGAATAAACAGTTGGTGAATGGATGATGATGATGACGAACGAGTACGCGGACCTGCACTTCTGCCATCTAAGAAAAATGATGGCCCACGACGCTGTCAGTCCATCCTGTACGTACCCTTTCCATCACGCTGACATGTTTGCCTTTGTTTCCACCTGTTCATATGACAGCGCAGTAGGAATAGCAAATAAACGCGTTATTATTGTCACAAAATAACCGGCTGCATTGTCATTTAGGAGGAAAAACTTTTGTTGATTATCAGTATGCATTCCACCTGCTACATGATCTTTTAACAACACCTATGATTATCATCAACGACGACAACTCTAGCGCCAGTAATGCACACCCGAGCTCATATTATTCATTACCATTTTTCTTAAGGATGGTCACCCGTGATTTTCTTCGTGGGAGCATCTCACAACCAAGAGCGTACTATGAGTTTCATTATTTCTATGGAAAAAAAAACTACGATGAAACAAGGACCGAGCTCATAGTTTTATTGATGGGATTGAATATTGGAAACAACAAAAAATGAGGATGATAATGATTGACGGATGTACCCCAGAGGAGCCGTCCTACGCTATCATAACATTATTACTATTATTAATACTGCCAACAGAAGTTTGCATGGGGTAGGAAGGAGGATAATAGCAATTTGTGAAAGTCACCAATCCGTCTAGACTCTCTTTTTCTTTAATCACAATGATGCTGAGCAGAGGATGATTTGTAATGGATGCAAACAAGTATTTAACTCGCGTATGCACTTCTTTGCGATCCAACTGACTGCGAGGACGGTCGTGGGTACGATGCTGTGAGTGCACATAACTTCCTAATGAAGTGAGGAAGTGAGGACAGGAGTTTGCTATTATTATCATTATAATTACAATGGAAAAGGAGGTCTACTTGTATAGTTGCTTGGCTCGTGTACATTAAAACCCGCAGGGGAGTTAAATGAAAAAGATTAGTATGGCCGGTTGGTCCTATTTTTTGGAATCTCAATTTTTAAATTGATATAAACCACCATAATAATTTCAAATCCCAGGCAGAGCAAATTAGTAATCTACACACACACACCAACTCCAGCTGAGCACATGCATGCGAAATGGCTGAGCCTTAAGTGTGTTCGACGAAAGATTGACTTACAAACACACACACGAAAGGATGATGCAGGTTGGTTTTTACTATGACATCCATAATGTTACCCACGCATTGAACTCTTGTGACCGGGACGAATTAGAAATGTAATTAATATTCCAACCACGTGGACGAATGAAGGAAGTAAAGAGAGAGAGAGAGCGGGGGGGGGGAGGGTTGGTTTCAAAAAATAGAAGACTCATGCCGCCACAAATAATGCAACGCAATGAATCTCGCACTTCCATTGTTTCCTCATTTTTTTCTGCTCTACTTTACTGCGGGAATGACCCTGAATTTCAATCAAAAGAAACAACATATGTGTTGAAGATATTCAGGTAGTTTAAACCAATGCACCAGCATGTTCACAGTCACCTAGTCTGCTAAGATTTGTGATGTGTGTAGTGCATGTCTCATTACGATGATAATGTGATTGGTTTGTTAGGAAATACGAGTGTCTGTTATATTTCAGCCTCCTTAGGATTATTTGAGGCTAATTAACGGCAAAAGATCCATCCCTTCTGTCTTCCATGTGTTTCTTGAGGAGCCGAATAGCGATTGCCGGCGCTTGTGAAATTGTTGACACGGTACACTCCGTGGGTTTAATTTTAGCTCATTGCTCCACAAGTGGCTTAATTTTCAACGCTCAGATGAATGATTAGAGGGGACTGAAAGCAAGCGCATTGTGCTATAATTTGCAATCGAGTACACCATGGTGACAATATAATGGACGCCGCCCCTTCCCGTGGCCATGTCCTCTCGACATTCAAAATCTGCATGTATGCACCCCCTGCTCACTCGTATGTAAATAATGCTGCGGCATGTTTTCATACGCACACACACACACACAAGCACATGCACTCATAAGACGTTTCTCTTCATCGCTCATCGTCATCATCATCATCATGAACAGCAACAAATTCATGCGGGTTCAACATACTTTCAAGTTTTCTGCCTTCGTCATCTCTTCGTCTTCTTACCCCAGCAACAGACACAGGTTGGCTGAAATGCTTAAGCTAACGTGCAATAATATGAGACCATAGGGCCATTACATGCACACCTTAGGGAATCTCGATTGATCTACAGACATGCACACAATTGACCACTATACATGCTCACAGATAAAAAGTTCAAGTAAATATTGACGGCTATACGAATGAATATGAGTGAGCCTAGCAAGAATTATTTGGTAGTAGTAATAATAATAAGCCAACCCAACAACAAGCTCTTACATTTAACAGATGTGTGGCTCAAGGAACAATAATGTCAAGAGCTACACTCATGCAGACATACACATTCATACATCCATTCAAATGGACATGGGCGATTGACTCCTCAAAAATTTGGGGTCAATAGGGAGAATGCATTCTGCGTGTGTGTGTGTGTAAGTGTGTGTCTGCAAGTCAAACTTGAACATCAAGTTGTTAACCTTTCAAAAGTTTCCATTTAATTCCATATAAACATTATTCGTTTTAACCTAATAAGTAAGGAAGCATTGGCTCGTGCGTATGTAAGGGTAGAGATCAAACTTTTACTCTATCCGAATCATATGTGTAAGTTACTCCCATACAACAATCCCGCGTCCTCCGTACACAAATGTCTCGTACCAAATGAGCTGCATGCAACAACAATTCAAGTATGTTACCATTATTGGGTGGCGAGTGTCATTCATATTAATTATGACATGGACGTCTTTGATGTATGCCCAAACTGGATCAAATATGGTGTGCAAGTACCCTTGGTTTGAGCACATTGGGTCGTCAACGCGGATTACATCAACGATAAGCATCTCTACATAGAAAATAAAAGGCACAGAAAGTCAACAGGACGAACCATGTGACACGCTCCCTTGCATCCTAATAACTATGACCGCTACTGCGCTAATCTCCGTGTTAAATAATTCAGCTCTTTTTTTTGCACATCTCCTGAAATAGCAAAAGATGGGACAACTCATTACCATGATGCACAATACATTTTGAATATACCAAGGGTCAGTGCA
Source organism: Deuterosminthurus bicinctus (assembly GCA_034698825.1). Lineage (NCBI taxonomy): Eukaryota > Metazoa > Arthropoda > Collembola > Symphypleona > Bourletiellidae > Deuterosminthurus > Deuterosminthurus bicinctus. The sequence goes on along the minus strand of JAQIWI010000124.1, from coordinate 28,351 downwards.
CCGTTGGAATAAGATACTTAGGATGAGTGTTAATTCATTTGGAAGCCATATAATACCCACTCCAGTTACTCCTTTAACCCCTTTGGCATAGAAAGGCTAAGTTCATAACAGTTGAACCCAAGAAACAATCAACACACCTGGAAACACACATTTTAATCATCTTAAGTAATTGCGAACAATATCTCTCTGCCCCTCTCGGCCCATATAGTCTTCCTGCTGATTGCATCCCCACACAACTCTCACATTCTTACCCTCCTCAAGTAATTTCTCTCGCACACGTCCATTTTATGAACCATCGCAAGCTTTTCTCTCTCGCCAATGCAGACGTGCAACTTTTCCATTGCCATTGCCATTGCACAGACAGCAAACATATATTCTCTCCGTCAGACCTCTTGAGTACATAGCCCTTGTTCTAATGCACATATTTCCCACAGGTCACCACGTGTCATGGGCTTTTAAAAGTTTTCAAATAAATGCGCATGACCACATGTCAGCAATCTGCACTTTCAACAAACATCTTTGACTCTGGTAATTTGCCAGTGAAACTTGATTCAAGCTCTCTCAGCCGTCAACAATCAATTGAACTAACTCATATAGATGACCCGTTCAATATATCTAGAGAAATTTTAAACATGTATTGTCCCCATAAGTACATTTTTGCCGAATTCTATATGCTTTAGGAAAAATAAATAAAATGTGTCTTGCCTCGCCTAAGACAGATTACACTACTTAACAATCGACACTGACGCCTCCTCTTCCATGCAAAAAGGTTCGTGTCCGAAAGTTAAACGCGTGGATTTACTAACCGCTCTTACTACATTTCGTCTACTATGTACATCTATAGTTGCATATGAGATTTTCGATTGAACAGCCTTGCTTGTGTCACATAATGTCTCTATACTTTTGTATTTCTAAAATGAAAATCGTTAGCAGACGGAGAGATATTTAGAAAGAAAAAAAAACTGAGCATCACTCTCCTTTGTTCTTTTGATACCTCCGACTGTGCTGTGGATGCGCGTATATATTTAGACACTCATTGCTGAGGAGCAGTGACAGAAGAATGAAAAAAACTGGTTATTTGTTCAGGAATTTGATGAGGAATTAATCGAGAGGACAGAACCCTTCACACGAGAGCAAACAGGAGGGAAAGCGGAGTGTGAAAGAGACAACTGTGTCTGCATATTGAAATAAGTGTAAATATCGTGGTTTCGTACCAACAGAACCCTCAATGCTCGTCTTCATAATAATTGCTTTCTCATTAAAATTTTATGCAACTTAGTCATTTTCAACCTGAAGGCAAGTTTCTTTAAGAGAGTTAACGAGCATTTTGCTCAGTATATGTGCTCGCCTGGTATTTATAGCATTATTCCAATACGAAACTTGAAGTGGGAAGTCATTTTAGCAATACTTCTAGGCGTCATCACATCCGCAGGTCCTTTAATCGTCTATAATTGGACTGATGACTGTGCATTAATAACAGAGCTTGTGTTTAAATTGTAAAGCAATTTAGACTGATCCATATGGATTTTACAAAAAGATGAATTTTGATTGAATCTTTTTCCATGCCTGATTCTTCAAGATCCGGGAAATCGAAGAGAATTGACATGAAATGAACACCGTGTTGAGTCAAAGGAATGGGACTTCGAGTTGTCAATCTACACATTGTCTTCCATTTCTGATGAAGAAGAACTACTGATGTGATACATGGTTCTTGGCCAGAGATATTAAAAGAAAGAGGAATTTAGAAAATAGCATTTGACGGAGATAATATGACGTAATTGTCCGTGTATGGTTATTTTTAAGAGAGAAGGTTGAGAGAAAAAATGCGCAGAACTGGAAGGCCAGCTGTGTCCATGATTGGTTCTGCTGCTCTAGGCAAATTCATTCGCATCAGTATCACCTCATTCTCCAGCTGCAGTTATAAGGAGAAAGCAGTTTGCCCTTTGTTCCAGCCGACAAAACGCTCGTAATAACCATCGTGAGAATTGTGCAGTTGGCGCACTGTATTCCACAAGTGACATGTGTTTTTGACTTGCGTCAAGTTTTCTCGTAGCAACAGAGAAGTTTGGAAAAACTGGGACCATATCGCTGATCTTGGATATTAAAATTCTAAATGTGTAATCATGTGCACTTTTGACTGGATTTTACTAACTGTATACCAATTTATGTTTCTTGCATCGTCCATCTTCGTGGAATCCTACCATGCAGATTACAAGCTTTCACCATCACTTCGGCAACACGATTGGCTCCCTGGAGGAGCTCCTGTTGGCAGTTTGTTCAACAGTTTGAGCTCAAGAACTGTAAGAAAGTATTTTTTAAATTCTCTTTTAACTTTAGAATTCCTCAAAGCAAACTCAAAGATATGAGGGGATAATGCGTTTTTGGTTCATGAGCTTAGCAAGTTAGGAATTATTACATGTTGATTTTCTGATTTAAGAGGAAAATCGTTGATTACCTGTGGCCTTTCTATTCTATTCTTGGCAAAGGGATGAGTGTGATTATTATTGTGTGAAACTTTGGCGAGGAGACAATGATGATCGATATGATATTCTTTCCTTTTCACTTCTTAGGATACATGCCCCACACCACTGACTCCCGACAAGAATGTGGATTTCATGAGGCCATCCACGCTTAACGACACGATCATCATAGGCTTCCTCACGCCTTACAATCAAAATCAGTTCAGCTTGGGAGCCATTCGACTCGCCGTGGACAACATTAATAATTCAACTCTTCTGCCTGGAAAGAAACTATGCTACATTGCAGAAGATATTGGAAGGTAAATAATCATACAGGCGTTGTTGTTTGGATATAATTGATGTTCCGATGGAATGTCCATCTGTACCATCATGTCCAAATGTGGTATAGCATTCACGATCGTATGGGCCTAAAATGAGCCGCGCTCCACTTGCTGCTTACTGTTGGCTTAGAATATGTAAGTGCGTGAGCACAAAGTAAACTTCACACGGAAAATTTATGCATGCAAAGCTTTACTTGAAGGGTGAGCAAATCATCCATTCAACCATTCGCATGGCATTCACCGCAGCTTAACCTTCACATGAGGAACAACAGGAGTGGCAGGTGTGAGTGAAATTGATTGGTTCCTTTGCAATGGGACCTTCGCAGGAAGAAAATGAGGGACTCAGTCACGTGGTTCCTCCCATGTAGACCTGAGAGGTTGAGTGTTATTATTGAACCGTATTTGGCACCTCCGTGGAAGTCAAGTTAAATGACACGTAATCCTTAAATGCATTTTATGGAACAGCTACAACTTAAACATGACATCTCGTCCAATCAAATTGATGACAGCGATGCGGGACAAAGGAGCTATCGCTTTCATCGGTGGCCCGGAGGATACTTGCGCCACTGAGGCTCTGGTAGCTGCTGCGTGGAATCTGCCAATGATCTCCTATGTAAGTGGCTCACGAAATCTCTCCCTTCCTATTCAGTCTTTTCCGAGAAATTCTCTTCTCTTCTATTGTGGGTTTAATCGGTGAAACGTACACACACACATACCTTCCCGATTCTTAATTAACGACTCAATTAGTGAGCCCGACACAAAAGTCCTCATAATTACTGCCGGGAACGCAGGTGGAATTTAGCATAAATGAGATTGATTTTTTCTTCCTATTGTCAATCTTTAGAAATGTTCAGACTATCAAGTTTCCAACAAAGCTACGTACACCACCTTCGCACGAACACTTCCTCCATCTTCGAAAGTTACCAAATCTGTCGTTTCCCTTCTCAAGACATTTAATTGGAATAAAGTTGCCGTGGTGATGTGTCATAGGACGCGGGACCGCTGGTACCCAATACTTGAGGCTTTCAAGGTCTGTCCTCAGCTCCGCTCCCGATGCATGGAAACATTTTGTTCTCAGTCTAATTAGGTTATAATCATGCTTATCATCTTTCTCAGATTCTTGCCAAAGACAATAAAATCAATATTACGGGGGAATACAGCATTACTAACTACCTGACAGAAAAGTTTCCTCAGATGGAGACCATTGTGGATAAGTCTTATCGAACGACGAGAGGTGAGAGCATTGAGTGTATACATAATGCATCCGAATGAGAGTCGTCACAGAGATGCAACTGTTACAGTGTACGTGTTTATTGGTGAGCACCTCGGTCTGATTGATCTTGTCCGGGCTCTGGATGGGAAGAAGCTGCTAGACAGCGGGGATTATATTATCATCTCGGTCGATGATCAGATTTGGGATACCAAAAATAGCGTCAATCTATTTGAATGTTGGTAGTTTGCAAATCTAAACACTAGCTCACGCAAGTAGCCACGTGCTGAATCTCTTCATGTGATTTTATAGCATGGATAGATCGAATTCTAAATGGAACGTCTCCGAAGCCAAGTCCTCACGGTTTCAAGTCGGTGCTGAAATTGACACTGTCGTACCCAAAAGAGGCTAATTACTCGTAAGTTGTACCTTTAGTTTTACATAAATTCTGCCGCCGCGAAATTCAATTAAAACTTGACTTGCATCAATACATGCGCTAAGTACATTCTGCGTTTCCAGGGAAATATTGCGAAATTTCGCCAACCTTTCAACCAAGCCTCCATTCGAAGTTCCATTTCATGATGCCATATTCTCGGATCCCACGGTAATTGTCTCCGCGCTGACTTCACTGTTATATACTCTGGGCTGTGATGAATGTTTGCACAATCTAGATCGAGCTTCCCATAGAGGGAGCTTACTTGTACGACGCCGTGATGGTCTACGCCAAAGCGTTGAATCGGACATTGGAAGCGAATATTGATCTCAGGAACGGAGCTGCTGTGTTCGAGAAAATTAGAAACAAGCCCTACCGGTCTATTCAAGGTTTTGATGTAAGTATTGGACGTAGAAATTATGGGCGTGGACGAAAGACTGTGGATTATTCAATAGATGTTCATCGATGCGAACGGAGACGCAGAAGGAAACTACACTGTGATTGCATACATTGATGACGTAGATGTCAATGGTACTGTCCGCCGTGTTATTGTACCGGTTGGTGATTTTAAACAAGTTAGCTCGGGAAGTTCCCAGGGAGGCGATATTCCGGTACACTGCACATAAATGCATTACTTCAGAATTCAATGCATTTAGGCAAGTATGGCTTCTAACGTATGACTTTTCTTAGGAGTTTCGGTATTTCAACGAGTCCAGACCGATTCAATGGGTTGGAGGGAAACCCCCTCTCGCAGAACCAGAATGTGGTTTCCAAGGGGAGAGGTGCGTTTATCAACCAGAATGGACAAAAGTTGCTGGGCTCATACTTGTAGCTTGCTTGGCATTGGTCGCCATGATATTTGCAGCCAGGTAAAAAGGAACAAAATCATAACTGCGAAATGTCCACTGAAAATTAAATTTATCTGCAGGCACTATAGATACGAACAAAAGTTGGCTTGCTTGCTCTGGAAGATTGATATGAAAGATGTGGTTTCCATACCTTTGGGTCCTGTAGAGTGCACTGGTGGGGCGCAGATCTCGGTAATCCCTTGATGACTAAACTCAAGCTTGAAAATATGAAAAAAATCATTAAACTCGCATCATGATAGGTGGCCCTTTGCAGACAATTGGTATGCAGTGCGGTTGAATCTGATGCTCCCTTGGAGTTTTGCTGCAAGAAAGCATACACTCGGATTGGTTTTTATAAAGGAATGGTTGTTGCCATCAAACCCATTTATAAAAGGAATATTGACCTGAGCAGGAACATCAGAAAGGAGCTAATACAGGTGCATCTTGAAGGCTCACACACATGGCGCCTTCAGCTTCATGATGAATAACAAAAGAAAACATCCCGATTCAGTTCCATTTATGAAATTTTAACGTGGTTGTAGATAAGGGAACTCCGCCATGAAAATATCATTCCTTTCATTGGGGCTTCAGTGGAAACGGGAAATATTTGCATTCTCACAGCCTATTGTGCCAGAGGAAGTCTGGAGGATGTACTTCGAAACGAAGACCTCCATTTGGATAATATCTTTTTGGCTTCTCTAGTGGCTGATTTAATTCGGGTACAACCCCTCCGTTAAATAATACTCACAAAAGATTTGAAGTAAGTTTCTTTGGAATTAGGGAATGATTTACATCCACGATAGTGAGATCATCTCTCATGGAAATTTGAAATCCTCAAACTGTCTCGTCGATTCTCGTTGGGTTCTTCAAATATCGGATTTCGGGCTTCACGATTTTAAAGGTACGTTTTTATTCCTACTATGTAAAATCAACTTGAGAATAATTGAAATTCCAATTAACTTTCTAGCTGGCCAGGAGGTCAAATATGATGAGAAGGAAGAGTCCCAAAAGTTATTATGGAGGGCACCTGAGTTGATTCGAGCGGGTGCGAATGCTCCTCTCCGAGGCACGCAGAAAGGCGACGTGTATAGTTTTGGCATCATCTTGTACGAATTAATTGGAAGACAAGGGCCATGGGGCAAAACTTCTATGTCTGTACCTGGTTAGCATACATTCATTGTAGTTCAATGTTTTCATTCATCACGTTCTATGACCCAACGAATTTCTGGCCGCAGAGATTATAGAGCGAATCACCAATCCGGACCTCAACGGTGGTAAAATTCTGCGGCCACTATCGGAAAATCTTGACTGCGGCGATGCCATACTCAAGTGTCTACACATTTGCTGGGATGAAGAGCCGGAACAGCGGCCAGATTTCAGATTTATCAGAGTTCGTCTAAAAGAGATGCAGTCCGGGCTGTAAGTATGCCCCTCCAAATCCCGCTTAAAATATCTGTAATTAAATTTTTGGTAACATGCTTGCAGGAAACCTAACATATTCGATAATATGCTGTCCATCATGGAAAAGTACGCGAGTAATTTGGAAGATTTGGTCCAAGAGAGAACAAATCAACTGACAGAAGAAAAGAAGAAGACGGATGCTTTGCTTCACCGAATGCTTCCAAAGTAAGCGAAAATTAGCCAATTTCTTTCTTGTCAAAGCTCAAACTCACAATACTTTAAAGGTCAGTGGCAGAGAGCTTGAAACGTGGTGAACCAGTGGAGGCGGAGAGTTTCGATTCTGTCACCATTTACTTCAGCGATATAGTTGGCTTCACAGCTCTCTCAGCTGTTAGTACACCGATGCAGGTGATGATTGAGTGTTGTATGAATTCTGAGTAGAACTTTATTCTTAATGCAGCTTGTATGTTCCAGGTGGTTGAACTCCTTAATGATTTGTACACATGTTTTGATTCCATCATTTCCAATTATGATGTCTACAAGGTGGAAACCATTGGTGACGCATACATGGTGGTATGCATAAGACAAGATGAACCCAACTGTTTGTTATTTCTAGTTGCTGATAAGTTCAATTTTACTTTAGGTGAGTGGTTTGCCCATTCGGAATGGATCAAAACATGCAGGAGAGATCGCGTCCATGGCCCTTCATCTTTTGGAACGCATCAAGAGCTTTGAAATCCGGCACCGTCCCTCCGAAAGGCTCAAGCTTCGCATTGGAATTCATTCTGGTAGATTTATTTCCGAGAGATAGAGAGGAAGAGCTATTCAGTGTGCTGTACAGCTGTTTATTTTTCAATCGTTAAGGTCCTGTAGTAGCAGGAGTGGTTGGCCTGAAAATGCCACGATACTGTCTCTTTGGAGATACTGTGAATACAGCGTCTAGAATGGAGTCAACTGGGGAAGCCCTTCGTATCCACATTTCATACGTGACCAAGGATTTACTGACAACTTTAGCTGGCTACAGATTTCAAGAGCGGGGAATCATTTCAATTAAGGTTAGTTTGATATGGACATCGATGGAGTAGCAGTCTAAATGCCTATTATGGCGGTAGGGTAAAGGAGACATGAGAACGTACTGGCTGACTGGCGAGGACAATCCAGAGCGGGGATGTCGACGAGAAGAACAATCCCAGGAACGTCACAGTAGCACTTTAGGCCAGCATACATCAGATCCATACTATACTACCACGTTGAGTAATAGTAGCAGCCGCACCTTCGTCCATTCTAGTGGTAAGGAATCTCATTTTAATTAAAAACTACTGAATAACTTTTACATTAAACTCAGGTGGGATAACGAAAACCCTTTCAATCAACTCCAATCGACGAAACGATTTTCTCAAACATGAAATCAACAACGAAAGTAGACAGAGCAAATTTATTGACAAAGCAACAAACAAGCCTCACACGTGGCTTTTAGACGAGGCCATAATGCGATCCAATTTGGTAGGTTTCTTTTATGCCATTGACATTGGATGAAAATAATGCATACTATTTTTGTACGATTTTATAGCAGGGGAACGTGACATACAAAGCAGGTCGTCATAGAAGCTGCTCCAGTATCCTTCAGGATTGCAAAGCCAGCATTATCAAAGAGCTGAAACGAAACGGGAGCATCTGCACAACTACAGTGTCGGATACAGATCGATTTCGGTCCGCTCCTATCATAACATTCATCGAGACACCCACCAATGCTATCAGTGTGAACGCCGCATCTCATCTTCATATGGACGAGCCCCGCTTCGTTTAGTTGTAGTAACAGCCTTGGTCACGTCTTTAACGACCGGCTTGAGCTATGGTGGAGATGATGATGGATCGGGGAGGATGCTCATGCTTTTACATCACAAAAGTTTCAAACGCGAATGCTTTTAATATCAGTACGCTCGTAAATTAGTTACTACGTTGTTTCCACAATCATGTAATAATAAAGAACTTCATTGTGTCATCTTCATTCTCCTTAAACTCACAGAGAGGAATATTGCTAAGTATCAGAAAAGTCTTAATACGAATCAAATGAACAACAAGTAAGTGAGCCAGATCATGCGTGCAAATACTCAAGGTTTTCATAACACAATAAACAGGATAAGAAGATCCAGTAAGCGTACAGGTTAAAGAACTACCATTTGTGAGCAGCTCCTGCTCATCACGTTTGTATTACAACTTTTCAATCGTTCATCAACTCTCTACCAAATCCTATTGTAAACTATATCAAGATCTTGGGGCACTTAAATCCTCATTATTGGCATTTGCGCAGTACTACTAACAATTGAAATTGTTCTTAATGTTCCAGTCCAACTATGTCCTTTCCATTCAGTACTTATATTACAGCTCTGCGAATTTTTTGTATCGTCTTTTTGTTTCTGCTGTTAGCATATTGTATACATGTGAATGGGAGACTAGTGTCACACTTGGCAGTTTTGACATCTAGTCCTTGGGTTTGTATTGAGTTACCACAATACTCCAGGAATTCTAATGGAATCAAAAGAAAATTCGATCATGGACCAGGATTCTTTACGCTGTAATAGCTGCAAAACATGCTTTGTTATTGCTTCTACAATCATACAGAACGGGACAAATGATTCAGAGGATTTTCCGGGGAATCCGGCTCATCCTCTAACAACAAAATCAAACAGAACTTGTCTGTTTTATAAGCCGTATCCCGAATGCCAGCATCTGTGCACCATTGTTCACGGCATGAGACATAAATGACTTTATGACATTTTCTACGCCGCAGTCGTCCCCCCTCTCCACACAGGTTAACAATGTAGACTCTACAATCTACTTAATAGGAATGTTTAACAAGACAGAGGTAATCCTCATAATATCGTAATATAGTCTATGGTAATTGCAACGTCAACGATTTCAATATAATGTCCATATAGGACAGTAATCTAATATTTTCAATTCATAAGTTTACATTCATATTACAGAGGGATTGAGGCGTAATGTAAACCATGCGTTATAACACCGATGAACTTAAGAGAGTGAGAGGTTGAGCTTAACACCTTATTACTCCTTGTTTATAGTTCTGAATGAGTATTGAAAATTACAGCTTGGGTTACAGGCTTGAAAACTTTGTCAAATATTCTCATGGTAGCCGTACATTTGTTCATTACGTGACGGAGTAATACCAAGACAAATCCATCGGTATCCTCAGCCGCACAATCCTCTGGTTTACTTTTCAAGTACAAATATCCAGAATTATCATATAAAGCACGTTTCATTAGCACTCGGTGGGTAAGTATTATTAGCATTAGGACTATGGGTTACACAAATACACATTAGGGTCCAGTTTGTTCAGGAGTCGGGACTACTATCTTACAATACAAAACTATATGATAATTCACATCACGACCGACACTTCCACCTTCATGCCGTCCCCATCTGAAAGACTAGCAACTTAAAATGGTTGGCTAAGAGACAATTGACAAATCCAACTCACAATATTCCAGAATGACTCCATCATTTGCATATTTAAACGGTCAGGTCCTCCTATAGAACAGCTAATGCACTAATAATTTGGCTTAAGCAACTTAGTGCTTCCTTCACGCCTACATGTGGCAAAATAAAGACATGAAATTTCATTGTAACAAGTGTGTGTACTATTGAGTTATTATTGTGGTGTACTTTTCATGGTTAAGTTTTAACATTCATTTCATGTAGTAATTAATAATATTAATCACATGTATTCCTTTGTCTTCTCGCGGACTCCATAAATGGTTTTTACCATTGGAGTTCGTAAATACTAGTAGCGCCCTCATGTCTTTGTCTTGGCGATCATAAACTATCCAACAATGTCTACCATGGAGTTTTCGCACTTGCAGATCCAACTTTATACACTTAAGTTTATGTCGTTGTGTCTTCCATTAACTTAAATCCGCACCAATGCGCATATCACGTCTTCAATTCACATCTCCCCTCAATGACTATTGCGCTCAAACACACACACACCAGAAATATACATCGAGACGTTCCATAGTTAAATCCTCAAGAGTATATATAGGTCCAAGTAATTATATTGAAACATCACATCCTCTCCATGACGTATCAGCGGACATTTTAACTTGAATAAAACTTTCGTCCCTATTTTTGTGGCCATTGCAAGAGAGGACTGAAGGCGGAGTGTCGTACCAATCCTTAAGCGCAATGGCTGAGCTTCATTTTCTGTCTCCATCATTACGTCATGTCTGCATTGAGCCGGTTCGTCTCTTTCCTAATGTCACTAAATGGTACTGTAAATTATGTATGAGGTCCAGTTCGGCTCTAACTGGGAAGGCAGTTCCATTAATACGCCACTCCATCAATTTTCCAATAATATTCTCAAATGGAGACGACCGTTATCATTACACTTGCCAGCATCTCGCTAGCTCATCGTCATTACATTTACATGGTACTACTACAGTAACCATAAAATCGCCATGAAGTGGTTACCCCCGTAAAATGAGTGTGACTTCTCAAATTGTTTATCATCCTAAATTTCCATACCATTTAAACACGCAGCTCTCAGCATGCGAATAACCGTGGAATGCAAATAAGACACAAACATCGGGGAGATAAAAATACACACACATGATTGAAAAAACATACACATATTTGACATCATCCTCAACGTACAATTTCCTTCGAGATAGTTCTAAAGAAGAAGTATAATTATAGAAGACTTATTAGGCAAAGAGACACGTAATGTAAGATGAGGAGTCAATGTAGAAAAGTGTGTGTATGTGTGTTGTTGTTTTTTTTATGTCTAAGTCACTTTAATGAACAACTTTTGCGAGGAGAAAGGAATGAATGGTGAATAGAATTCTGTGGAGATCTCGACATTCCATTGTTTCTGGTGGGTGATTATTACCATGAAATTTTAATGTTAATCGCGTTCGAGAGTCATCCGAAGATCCTTTGAGGGATGAAAAAAGGCGTGTCCACAGGGGCGGGGAAGGCTTTGAAGATGCGCGGTACAAGTTGAAGGCAGCAGCTGGAAAATCTAGTTCCAGTTGACACGGCTTTCCTCCCCACCAGACTGGGTATGAGACTCTCTGGAAAAATGCAAAAACATGGATTTTTTCAGCATTTCGGCATGTATTACAAGGAGACAAGTGCCACCGGAGAGGTCAGCGAGTTCAGCAGGGTGAATAAGTAGGAGGCCGGACGAATGGTTTAGAGTGTGTCCTGGTGGGGTGAGTGGGAGTTGGGAAAGTGGTACAGTGTGAGTGTCTGCACACGATATATGCTGGAAGGCTCACAGAGGTAACGATCCGCTGAGTAATTCCGACTCTGGTATCACCTTTAAAAGGATTACGTAGGTATAAGGTGATGAGACGAAAGGAATAGTAGCTGTGTGAGCTTGAAATGGCACACCGGCACCGTTGTTCCAACTAATTAATTTCCATAGAAATGAGAGCTGACAAATGCATTGAGGGAATTACCTTGACAGATTTAACAGCCGCTGTAACGGCTTTCGTCCACGCAGTCTCAACTTTGATCAGTTCTTGCCTCGTCTCCGTACTCAGGTACAAGGTGAGCGGTTGAGCACGTGAACAATTCGGGGGGAATCCATTGTTCTCCATGGCCATTTGGAGCGTGAAGCAATGTTGCCGTTCGTCCAGGTGCTCTCCAGCAATAGACAGCACCCTCAAAAGTGTGGTCATCACATCATAAACCTGGCTGCCATCCCAGTCCGACCCCACACCGGGAGGGTAATCCATATAGTAGAGATTTGAACCTTTAATAGCCAGCACTTTGGGCTTCCATGTGAGCCAGGATTGCGTGGCGGTGACGGAGATTTGCTCCAACGAAGGAGACTTCCCCTCCGACGTAGTCCCTTCCCATACCCAGCCCACGTAGAAAATCTCACTCTGTTTCTCTTGGCCCCACAACTTTATCTGGATGTTGTTGAGGCCGAGGATGCTGTCCGAAATACACTTGACCCAGGATGTGAGCGCATAGGAGTCTCCACAATGAATCACCCCCGTCGTGGCATTCCCGGTTGAGTCCCGCACTTCAAACGCATTGCACCGAAGTCTATCTGTGCCTCCGAGGTAGCGTGTGAGCAGTGCAAACAACAGTGGGATTGATTTCTCCGTGTCCCAGTGTTCATTCGCCATTCCATCCTCTGTCGCTTCCCATTGATTCAGATCTGTGTCAAGTACGCCTTGAACATAAGAACAACAGCATTTTTTTTCTCTTTCTCTCGCTATTCTCAATCATCAGTCCCATCCCATTTTCTAAGTCTATTCACTCCAAACTTGCGGTGCCCAAAAGGACAATAAATATCCATTGTGTGACAAAGTTTCCCTGTCTGTCTCCTGCAGCTCCTGCTAACTGTGCCTTTAATTCTGAATTCTGAGCCTAACAACAAACACTATAAATACAATAGCTCATACAATATTCATAGATCTTACAACCGCACTCCTATGACGTCAATAAGATTAGATTAGCTTGCCAGAAATGTAATTATAATTAGCTCCTGTAAAAGGCCATGTGATTATTAGTTTGTCCTTATATTTATTTCTCTATCGTCACAAGTCACAACCAAAGTGGCTGAATAAGTTCTGGCTGCATAGTCCGTTCTTTAAATCTTTCCGAGCACAGCTCACTGCTATTTCAATAAACGTGCTGAATTTTTAATCCAACTGACTCAAATGGGTACCTCTTCACATAAATTCTCCAATGGCTCGCCAAAGACGCTAACTTAATTTCAAACGATTAATAACAGCTTGGAAATATCCAGTCCTCTATTTCTGACTAAAAAGTCATTCCAATCAACTTCTTTCTCCATCCGCGCCGGATAAGCAGTAAAATAATTGTTGACGTCAACCCACGATGCTTCCGCTTTAAACGTCAAAAACAGAACGCCTTTCATGTGCGTCATTGATGGCTTGGTAAGCAAGAAGCCCTCACTTGTCGACAACTCCGTTCTCGATTCCTCAAATTTAAACTTGACACAGAGTAAAGGAAACTAATCTGGTTGACGAGGCATATTTGGGTATTTCGATACATTGAATTATTAAGGGGACAGGAGCGTCTAAAAGGAGAGAACACACGGGAGAAAATTGTACATGTTCGTAATTAGATTTCTCTCTAGCTGCCTGCCTTTCAAACTTGATGATGCTAGCTCTCTAGGTTGGGCCAGGAGGACTTTGTGGAACAAAAGCACAGACTCTCATTATGTCAGAGTTGATAAGTGGATACATTCGCTCATTTGAAGTTTCACGGAGTAATTGAATGTGAAGTTCCCGGTAGAGAATACCAAGAGGCTTTGAGGGGAGAAGGGAAATACTACATAAAATTCAGAACGCGCATTATTGAGGGAAGACTTATGAGGTTGGTAAAAAGTCGAACGACAAACGGAAATACACTTTGCTGGCAGTAGTAAAAGGAGTGGAATGGGAGGAGGGGTTGGGGGGAACCAAATTCATTCATGCTGCTCTAGTAATTTTACTATTTGACCTAAATCTCACGCTTGTTCAATTTCACTCAAATGGCCAGAAGGAAAGAGACATGATGGCATGGAGGCGGAGTGGCGTAATGGAAGAAATGAAAGCAAGCTTTCTTCTCATACGATCACGCACACATTACATGGAACTAAGCATAATACTCACTGAGCTTTGTCCACGAAGAGAGAGAAAAAAAACCAACTGCTTTAGCGGTTATGTGTACACATATACACGTTATACTTATCTCATCACTTTATCCATGAGCACTGAGAAAGGGACAGAGACAGAGAGACATACGTGGAAAGCTTAATGCCTACTCGTATAGCACTCTCCATACACAATTGATAATGTCTACGTAAGTAAATAATATTTCATGTGACTTGACAAGTGAGGAGGAAAGAGTGGAGTCCCTTCCTACTGGAGGTGGACTCCGGAAATTGCAGGACGTTATTTTCTCTCTTTCTCTACGCTCCTGATGGTCTGGCCTCTTCAAACTAGTCCCAGCACTACATCATTACGATCATGAGTAAAAGATACATGAGAAAGGCTTACTTTGTTGCGTAGGAGATAGAAATGGCTTGGCTGTAGGAAAGTACTTGAGCTTAAGGGTGACGGTTGGTCCGCACGAATTTAGGTATTCAACTGCCTCATCGTGGTCCATCTTGGTTATTTTGACGCCGTTTACTGCAAGGAGAGCATAGGAATAATTCAGCATACGTCGGACAGGAAAGTATGAATATAAGGTTGAAATTCAAAGCCATCCCATGTCAAGTCGCAAGTCAAATAATGACAACACCGATGGCAAAAGGGACGTTAAAATAGCTCTTGCTTTTTCCTTGTACTACAATGTTTGACAACTTGCAGACAGCAGACAAGGGCACAAGTGTTTGGAGACAGGAAAGAAGGGAGGGTATCAAATGTAGCAATGATAGCGCACACAATGGATGGCTAAGAACAGTTCGAAGTATCAAGAGACAGACACAAGTGGGTTAGATGACAAACCTACTTGCTATGATCGCGTCTCCAATGTATAACTGTTTGCACAAAGCGGCGGGAGTTCCAGGTGTCAGTCTTGAAATAATCAGCGGAAGTTGATGTTCGGCTCCTCCACGCACACTGATCCCCAGCACGTTGTCGGATCGATTTAGTACAACCTCACGTTTCTAGACCAAACACGCACACATGGTTAGGCTAACTCTTACTCAATTCCTCTCCAACATTTTCTCAATAATGTCTGACATGAAAGCCAAGCTGTATTGTGCTAATGACACAGTCTATATAATTTCAACAGACATCCAGCGTATCATACGATACACGGATTCACAGTCGCACATTGCAAAACGAATACGTGCACACGAGCACACTCAAAGATTCAGCACACTACTACTTTTTGCTTCCGACATGTATCCTCTAGTAGTAAATGATACTATCTTTGACTATTGAAATTGGATCGTCCTTCATTCCCTGTACGATCCAAATAATTATTATCTTTCTCCTTCCTTCCGTTCTCATTGTTGTTCAGTTGTAAGAGAGGATGAGATTTTCTCCTTCATCATTATTTTACGAGCCACAAAAATGAACGACAGACTTAATGCGTATTATGTACGCCTCTTCTTGATTTTTTTACGACTGTGGCTAACAACTTTTATAGGTACCTTCCTCTTGTGCTCATTTTCTATTCGGATATGGAAATGCATACTATGGATGTGTAATCATAATAACTTACAATATTTTCAGGCGGCGGAGAGTCAGTTTCGACGAAAGAATCGAAGCTGCCTTCACCGGAGAGTCCACGATCGCTAACGGAGCCATGAGTGGGACGGTTGCTGTCGGCATCATCTCCATCTTTGACCGCATTCTTCTGAATTACCAAGTGAGTGGGTGTGAGTAGGAGACGTCTTGGAACGGGTCTTCCCTTCCCATCCGATATTTCCACGATCGAGATGCATATCGTCTGGCCCTTTACATCCATGAGTTTACATTACAAATATACACAGAGAACATTAGAGCGGGGATCGGATTTAATCCTTTAATCCGTCTTGCATAATCCTCCCTCGTTCAAGTCCCAATGAGGGATTTCCTTGTAAATTGACAACCTTTCTTTCAGCCTCTCTTTATTGTTCAAAAACTTGTGTAGCATGCAGTTTGATATAAGTTGGGACTAATACTCGTACAGTGACTCTCATATTATACTGTAGAAAATGTGTGGAACAATCTAATATCCTTCATAGTGTCAGCTGTGTCGGTTTTAATCCGCACCTGCCTAGCGTCCTGAATACTCTATAGGCTCTGGCATGGATGCTTTAGTGGGTGTGGGAGAGAAAGAGAGGGAAACCATGTGCCAATTACTCTTTTTATGAACTGGCTAAATTTACAATCTTACTTTCATTCATCCAATTAGCCAAAGAATCCGCGGCAAGTGATTATATTCATGGCCCTTGCTAATCTTTATTGCTCCGAGGCTTCGACGAAGTTGAAAAAATCCAGGGAAAGTAATTGACAACGTGTACATGCAATCATCATCAAAACGCTGACGGTAAACATCGATTTCCCTACAATTTCGTCCGTATTTGATCTGGAGGGTATTTTAGACTGATTGAATGCAAACATTGACTTACCTGATCCGAGCCGGTATTGCTTCCCTTGCTTGTCGCAATGCTGGTGAAACTATTTTGAGCTGAACTATTGCTGTAATTCCTCCCACTCATATCGTTACACTACACTCGCACACATGAACAATTCAGTTTTACACAAGGTCGGCACAAGAATAGCTCAACAAGGAAGTAATCTCGAGAGCGAAGGAGTAGATTTGTAGCAATAAGCTGTCATAGAGTGTATACTTATCTCTCTTTTTAAGGATTGACAATTGCTATGAGTAGAAATGTTGCGGTATCACATATAATCCTAATATTCCTACACGTTCGTCTTAGCCGCAGTGAGTAGCAGAATCGCTAAAAAATAAAATAAAGTATATCACCCAAAAATTTCGTAAGTCTAAGGATGTTGTCGTTGTCAAGATGTTTTCCTTTTGTAGTTTCCTACGTATCACCAGTCATTATCATGTCTTCTGCATGTTCGTTGCAATCTCGTGAAGGGACGTGCTGGAGGAAAATCTAGCACAGTGCTCAAGTATTATTCATAACTTGTGCATTTTGCAGTTCTGTTTAGTATGCGGAGAGACGTTTTTGTTGACTATACGTAAGGTTTAAACGTAGAAAAATAAATGCCTTTACAGTACAAAAGGGCAAGAAATTGAATGAGAAACAGTTGATTGGACAAGGAGGGAAAAGTTTGCACCTGTATCATACCTTACTAACACAGCTGTCGTGACAGGACTTATTCTCTGCTTACTTCCGCTTTCAGGACTATGAGCCCCAGTACAACATCATTATAACACTCCCCGTCCAATCCAGTTGAATTCCATGAGGACCCACTCCCAATGTCTCACGCACATCCTTTTTGTCACCAAAGACACACGGATTGTTTCTTCTGGGACACTTGGTGCTAGTATGACCGTACCATTGAGAGCCAGTTAATTCATGAGGCCAATGAGTATACCATATATTTCGCGAAATAGGTATGAGGATTAAGACAGACAAGTTGTGGCTGTAGTTAAAAAACACCAACAATAAAAACAAACTTGACACACAAGTGGTGAGCAAAGAGCGAAGAAGTGTACAGGATCAAATTTTAACGGAGCAGTATAGATGTTGTATGACTGGGCTGGAGTAAGGAGCTGGTTACACTAGTTACACTGCAGAAGATTTTCACCACTCGCGACATAACCCCAAGTTTGTGTGAAAGTATATGAATGCTTGCTTGCTTTCTATGAAGGGAGTGCACTTCTTTCTTTCTTTCCCTCCCCGACCAATCAATAAAATGAGCAACATTGATTTTCCTCTCGGCGCAGGGTTTATTCGGCATATATTACACACACTTCCAGACTTGGAGAAAGCGGGGGACTATAGTTCGCCTCCGTATAGAGAGAGAAGATAGAGATAGGTTCACCGGTGACTGCTGAAGAGGCTCACATACTGTATATTCCAGGCCGACATAGCTTTAGCTTCACGTATACTGAATACTGAGCACGTTGAGTGTGAGAATGAGGGCACGTATGGTAGAGAATAGAAATCTAGGCCTGCTCTCTCGATGAGTATTTAGTTGCCTCCTTGCCTCATGTTCCACTACCCCTCATCAAATACTTTCCATTTGCTTGCATTCTAGGCGAAAATACTGAGCGAATTAAATTCTTGTTATTCTTGAGTTCACATTATCAAAATACTTAACGTGTTAAAGTTCGCAACTTGAACGGTAACAATGCAGTGGTATAGCACTGGCAAGAGAGCTATTTTCTAATTAATTTTTGAAATGATGAGGCGATGAGAAAACGACATTGCTATTTTTTTGGAAATGAAAAGCTCATTGTAAGTATGCAAAAAGATGATCAATTTTATTTTTTTGATGATACATTACTATGGCATGGGCACTGACAATACAAGACTGACAAATGCATAATGATATTGTGATAATAAAATAAATGTAAACGTTACAGCTTCACCGCTCCCCCTCTTTTGCCAGCGTATGGCTACATGCACAAATATATAGAGAAGAGTTTTTTTCGACGGTGAATTTTCACATTCCTTGGATGTAGCAAACAATAAGTTAAGTATTCATTATGAACTGAACTCTACTTTTACACCGTTGAATAGGCCTGTAGCTTTTGGTTTTTACAAACCATCTTGCACAATCTCTCAGAATCTTTGGGACAATTTAAAATAGCACGTCGTGCTGTTTCTTTAGAAAATAATTGAGTATATTAATTAGACCTAACTTTGGATATAAAACTTGAATTCAATACTTATTTAAAATAATGTCCCTTTACGTCTTGTGGAGGATTCTAAAACAAATTTTCATCCACTCTCACTTCTACTTAGGCCTGTATGTTGTGTAATAGGAGCACCAAAAAACTACAGAAGCTCGGTTTCAACCGTAACTATACCTATTACTGCAGTAGGTATTACTTCTTGATTGCAACAAAGTTTGAAAAAGGACATCAATATTTCTGATTGTGACGCAAGGTGCTAAGTTGAAATGACGACTTAACCCTGCATATTTATTTAATGGAATGAACGATGCTGCGGATATCACTCATGTCATCCGCACCATCGTCCAATACAGGTGAGAACAAGTCGTCCAAAAACTGATCAACATCACTGGCTTGACTTGGAACTCGTACGCGTCTGACATGGGAGGCCAAACTAGGAGCTTCGGATGTGTCCGATAGAGCTGAAGACTTGACACCATCTGAAGATTTCTCAATGTAATGTCTTGAACTGTAACTACCCGCAACGGATGATTTTTTGCTTGCAGCTGAACTGGCCTTAATGAACCTGGGCGGTCCCGATCGCTTATTCTTGATTTTCTCAACTTCGTAAAAGTCTTCTTCCTCATTCTGCTGCTGGCTTGGGCCTCCGGCCTCAGATGGAGGAAAACTTGGTGGTGCCAGTCTAAAGTAAAAGCAATGCAGCCTTAAATATTAAATAACCATTGCATAATCAAATTTGCAACAGTCGGTTCCAGTCAATTACCTCGAAAGTTCTCGCCTCGGCGATTCCTTGATTTCTGGCCTTATTTCGTAGTCATCAAAGACCAGGTTATCAATACTTAAATTGTTGTATCGCTCATTCAATTTGGATGCACTGAGGTAGCTCTTCATACTGAGTAAGTTTTCTAGACTTCTCGTACTCTTCATTTCCGAATGCCGCTTATTCATCTGCTGCTGTGGTGGCTCAGGTGGTTGTGGTGGTGGAACTTGTGGGCGATTAAGGTACTTGAAGGACTGGAATATTGGGCTCTTCGCATCCTCATCCTTTGGAACATTTACCAAAACATTGGTTCACTTATGTTCTTTATAATTAATTAATAATAGCATTGGTACCAGCTTATGTTAATTTACCTCCAAATACGAAAAGTAATCATGTACATATCCTCCTGAGTACAGTTCATCAACACGACCGTCCCATACAATATCTAATCCCCATCCAAGACCTAGTGTCGGTCCCATGGCTGACGAAGGACATCCACTGGTGTACCCTTCCCATGCCCAACCCGCGACAGCTGAGCAGGGGTCCCAACTGCTTACTCCTCCAACTGAGACATCACCCATTTGTGGCAAGTTCACGTTGAAACATGAATCGCACTTCAGCTTCATGCACTTGCTCTCCAAGTAGCACGTTGAATTTAGTCTCGTTGTATTCAACTGGCACTCCTTCAACTTGGATAGTAGATGGCTTGCAGAGGGATGGTCCAATTTTGCAAGGAAATTGTAGGTGTAGTTATAAAACTGCTCGGATGGAGTGAAGGATGACAGGCAATTGCCAAGCAGTTGGAGAACCTTTTCTCTTTGATTTCTATCCGGTGTGTAGCTCTGATTCATCAGCTGGATCAATATTTCATCCCTAAGATCAGGATACTGAAGACATCTTTTGATTATGTAGTTTTGAATAAGAATGTCACGATTCTCATTCGTATTCGATTCACTCATGTAACGTAAAATTAACTTGAAGATTGCTAAAGAGTCTTCGACTGGGGAGTCTTTTAAGAAGGGAACCGATATTGGCTCTCTCCGATGACCCAGCGGTCCTAAGAACTTGGGATCCCGTGAGTCGACCTTCTTTGCAACTGGCTTCTTGTTTACAAAGGATCCAATGCTGGATTGAGGTATCTTGATTACATTTGTTTCCTTGGGAGAGTCTACAAGATTGATAACGATCGTTCCATTAAAAATATGGACTCGAGCATCATACTGATCCTAAAAAAAATTGGTAAAATTCTTCATAGTACTCACCAGACATTCGATGAAGGCTGAACGCAAGCTGAGCAGGTATTTCGAGATGCCCAACAGCGCCTGTAGTGAGAATGCGATTTCGATTCTCCACCGCCCTCGCCTTTTCTTCCTTCATCGCAGCCATGCGCCTTCGCCCTTTCACTCCCCTCCAATGCTTCTGCAAACTAACTGTCGCCCTCCGAACTCGCATGTACTCTCCTCGGGCTATCAACATTCGAACGAAACTCTGAATGATGACAACTGATCGGATATTCTGCTTGTATTTCTTTCGTGTCAAGAATCCCCGAACATTCGACTGAATTGTAACGGCAGACTTCTCGTGAATTTCGTTCCTCTTCATCTCCAACTCCTCCTCCAGGGACGTTCGAATGAAGATCTTGTGGTATCCAAACTGGTAATTCTTATTGGAAAAGTTGGACAGTATCTCTCGGCACATGTCAATTTCATTTGTGTGGTAATTTCCTTTCAGCAAGCACTTGTACGTTGTAGCGAATTGGCGGTATGTAAGTCGGTATGGATAGCCATGCTTTCGAATTCGAATAGTTTCCATGACTCCTGTGTACCTGGTTGGGATAGAAGAAAGTATTTTGAATTCCATTCAATATCCAAAGTCACCTTGGTAACTGGGAATATTCTTACTTGAGCTGCTGTTGAACCAGGCTCACGTCGAAAACTTCAGCTTTTTTCATTTGATTAGGCTTGATGCATCTAACGAACCATGGATAGCATTTACCCATTGACTCCAGAAGATTGCATAACGAGTCACTGAATCTAGCTGCCACTGTGGGTGCCCGTGGTTTCATTGTGATGAATCGATTCTTCATATTCGTGCTTCTAGATGAAGAGCTACTCTTGAACATTTTCGAAATAATCTGCAAGAAGAATTGATTCAATAGTGACCTCTGAAAACACATTCATGACTCAAATACGACTCGAGCGTAAACTTACAGGAGAAGCGCTGGATGATAACAACTGCATCACGTCAGCACGAAGTGTATCCCGATTCTTCTCCAGAAAACCTTCGACGTTGTAAAACACAGGGCCCGCATAATGCTTTACACCAAATTCATTGCATCCAATACGTGGCCTCAGGTAGTACTCATTGAGCGCATGATTGTAATGTGATTTCTCGAGGAAGCTCACATCCTATTATGGGGAGAAAAAAATTACAACAGCCGTGTACGCATGCACTTTTTGCTAAGTCCCGATTTACTTACCGTCCCTTTCGGGAAATTGGATTCATCATCCAGAAGATGCAAGATTCCCACCGGTTTTTTACCTAGGAGACTCAATACTTGGCTGTTGTCATCATACATGATAAACTCCCACTCAATTTTCTCTTTGGTGTACTCCATTTGTTCCAGTTTGAAAATATGGCGATTCATGTGGTGCTGAAGAGTCTCGTTGGCATAGTTTATGCACAGTTGTTCAAAACTATTATTCTCCTGCAAATCACCAGACTTGTTTTCACTCTTCAAAAATAATAAGCTTATGCTCTTATTGGATTACCTGGAAATCCTCGAAACCGAAAATATCCAGAACGCAAATCCTCTCAGGTGTCTCGCGCTGATTGAAGACAATACGATTCACTCTAGCAACTAGCCAAGTGAATAAGTTGGAGTACAAAACTTTGGCAATAGCATCCCTGTTGTCCAGAGATTGATCAATGGATAATGGTGTGATGACTCGCTCGCCTCTTGCCTCCTGTAAATCCCCAAAAAGTTACTCTTTGTTTCCGTTTTTGCAGAAAGCCTAGCCAACGCCATTGTTTCAGTTACTTACTGTGGCTTTGAACATAAGTGCCCTCCGGATACCATCAGGATTCAATTGAAGAAGATGTCCGGTCCACTGTATTTCTGCATCTGAACCTATTTCTACTCCCTCTACACCATGCTTCATTGTTTTCCGGTGGAAATAGATGTTTCCCAAGTGCAGTACTACATCGTTATTAGCATTAATCAATTACTTATTACCTACAGAAGTTTCAACCCTTATAAGACACTCACCTGCTGCAAGAATCCGAAGAACTGCGTCAATCTCGTCTGAGTTCAGTCCCAGAATCTCCATGGATCCGAGTAATCCACTGAAATCTCGGAAATCCTCCTTGCCAGTAATGCTTGTAGCCCCACCTTGGTTTAGATAGAAGTATTTTTCAGCACTTCCGAGCCCGTATTTCTCTTTCAGGTCCTTTCCCAAACCACGTAGAATCTCATAGAACACATGGTAGTTCCTTTCGCCCACATTCTGTGTCACAATACGAGACTTCTCTAACAAGTACTCATTGATTTTGGCTCCGATTATCTTGCCCCTATAAAAAATCGCCAATTCATTATGATACCACAACAACATAAAGGTAGCATGAGGTATTGAAAACACACTCTTGAAAGTAAACTTGAACATATTTTCCGAAACGTGACGAATTGTCATTCTTGATTGTCTTGGCGTTTCCAAATGACTCCAGCAGCGGACCAGCTTCCAATATTTGTTCCGTAATTAAGTTAGAGCTGGATTTGTTTACTAATGCCAGGTAGCTGGATAAATTAAAGACGGTACATTGAGCAATTATGTACGACCTCATCAAATGTAGATCAGACTATCGTACCCAATGACCAATTTCGCGGCCTCAGTTTTCCCACTTCCGCTCTCTCCACTTATGACAACAACTTGTGGTTCCTTCTCCTTCACCATTCTGCTATACGCTGAGGATCCTATTGCGAACAAGTGCCTGGAGAAAGTACATCCATTCAATTTATATTATTGTCAACACAAAGTGGATGTAGACTGCGGGGAAAATTCTTACGGCGGCAGTGTTGTCCCGATCACTTTCCCTTCGTAGCGCTTAACGTATGGCAGCCCATAGATATCAAACATTTTGTACGGATTAACAGCGATGAGGATGGATCCAATGTATGTCTAGAAGAATCACACAACATCAAATTACACTCACATTCTACATACAAATCCACGTTTTTCTGCAACTCACGTAAATGGATCCAGTTTCGTAGCGTCGTTTCACATTCCACAGTATAGATTCTTCAGACAAATCACTGCACAAACCGCAAGGAATTAATAGTCCGTTCGACATGTCATACAATAGCAGATGTTACCTCAACTGAACCATGTCATCCACAGCTTTGTCAAAGTACCTCCGTTTCACGTTACTGCTTCCCCCCACCTCCACTGTAAACTGTTAACAGATTTTAATCCAATTATTAAATGTAAATTTCCAAAGGAATACACGCGGTTAGTAATATACGGAATATTTTTCTTCACAAAGATTTAATTAAATAATAAACATTCTCCAATGTCCGTCTACACACAAATGGCGATTAGTACCACTCAAAGGACTTTGCAAACGATTTTCTCCATTAAAGTGAGTCTCCTCACAGTCAAATGACACACATTAGCTTTACATATATATTATGTACAGTTTTCTCCAGAAATTGCAACTTACAGTGTTATTGCCACTCCGTTTTTCATTTCGAGCTTGTTCATCTTCTTCATCTGCCACAGTTTCAATGGTGACAACACCACCTTGCTTGTGAAATTCCACGACAACACCAGGCACAGAATATCCTAGGCCCGGTGGCTCGAACCAAACTTTTTCACCCTTCATATGGAACAGATAAAAATAAATAAATCGTTGAAAATGATACCAACGCAAGCTGCCATGTTCAAAGAAAATAATTTCGGAAATATGTTATTAAAATTGGATTAAAAATTACCTGTGAAAATTCACCCATGTTGACGGATGGACAGACAAGGGATGGTGATGACGGCAAAGAAAGAATGTACAAGGAAGGGAAGTGGTAGACTGAAACCTGTTGCATGCAGAAACGTCAAAGAGAAAAAAATTACACCTTCAGTGTACACAGAAAATAATTTCTTTTGCCTCAAGCTAATGGAATTCCATTCGAGGTCAGAAGAACACCTCCTCAAGAAGGAAATGTAATATACATGAGACTCTCCTCTCTTCTCAGCTCACTCTCCCCTCATTCTTCCCTTTCAAAGTTTATTCCACTCACCCTCTACCTTACGAGATTGTCTCATCTTTCTCAGCCTTCACTACGGGATTAAAATCCTGTGTGTATACTTACATCCAATGCACAGGTGAAGCTTTCTGCTACAGCAACAAACTATATCCTCAAGTCAGTTAGTCGGTCGAGTATTGTTGCAGCGAGCATCTGTGTGTGGTGGTGTTCCAAGCTTCAGACTCCTCTGCTCGAGGCCTTTCTTATCACAACCAACTGTGAGACCATCTTGAGGGGATGCATCATCCACTCTTCGTTAGACTCCATCTTGAATGTTCCGATACCATCAAAATGGATGCGACCAAAGGACTTGTTCCTATAGCAATATCTTTCCGCTCTTGCCTTCGATGATCATGAGCAAGCACTTTAAAATTTCGTTTTGTCACGACTTAACATGAATAAGGTAAATTGCAATGGAGACAAAGACCCTTTGGCCTTTGGAATAAACGCAATATAATATCAATATCATTTGCAGTATTATTCCATTTATTACCAAAATGAGACCAGGGTAACCGGAAACTTGTATATTAAGGCGATAATTAGCTCATTTCAATGACCAGAGGCTTATTGATTAGTTAGATTTCTTCGAACAATTTTGACTACTAACTATCCAGAGGGTCATATCAATAGATTCCTTACGAAGTGACACAAAATTTTTCACATTTTTCCAAAGTAATTCATATCGATGGTAGATTTTGCAGACTTGTAGTAAAAATTCACTCAACCCTCCACGCACCTATCCCCAGGACGCACCATGGCACTGTACCCAGCAACTCTTGAAATCAAAGCTGGACGTTTGTCCGGCGTCAAAGAGGTCCAAGACTCATCCAGTATTTCTTGACTTATTTCAGCTGCATTCAAAGAAAAAGCCCAGCCATATTTCTCATAAATTCGGCGTGACACGGGGACTATAAATATAAAAGTGGCACGCGTATCCGGTGCATCAGAGTTGTCGCAGAAAGCGTTAAACACCATCAGTCTATCAGGATCATTGACTTGTTGCAGTTCATTAACAATGACAACTTTTCCATTCTTCAAGTAAGTCTTGAGCTCATCGTGGATATCTGTAACAGTATTCGTTCCATCTTGCAAATAACCAGGTCCTACTAGCAAAATTCTACGAGTATACTCAAGTCCGGTAACATTTCTAAACAAGGAATGGGTCACTTTTCCCACTTCTCGAACTAAACATGGCGTGAAGCCGGAGTCAAGGTTTGGTGGTGTGAGAAGAACTAAACAAGAAGGTTGACGTGGAGTTTCCTTTGCAAGTGTAGAGGACACAGCAGAAAGTATTTGAATCCAAGTTTTCATTGACTGCGATGGATAGCGGGTCCTCATGTCCTTCAAGGAGCTCCTCAGCTGGTTCTCAGCATCTTCCGAAAGGATCTTAACATAACTGTCTTTTGGAAACGATCTTGACATGATCGCTATAAATATTATTCCAGCTGCTGCCAACCATACTTTGTACTTGAATTTCTTCTTCCCATCTTCACCACTGGTTCCGATACTTCTATCTCGGGCAACAGGTTCCGGAATTATAGTCTTCTCACGCCATTTTCGTTTGATTCCCTCGTCAATTTGACGTTGTTTTTCTAACTCTTCATCAGAAGCTGAGCTCCTTTCTTCAACATCATCACCCCTCGCTCCCAAATTCTCCTCCAGCACATCACTGCCCTTATCAGTTTCCCGCAAATCTTTTCGCTCTCGCGGAGACCTCCGAGGAGTCCCCACCGCTTCCCCTTCAAGGACCATTCTGTCTCTCTGGAATTCTTCTGTAAAATAATGCATTTGATTTCTTTTAGGCCATGAAAATTTAACTGACAAACACGTTTACTAATAAATTAAACTTGATTTCTCACCTGAAAGTTGCCAAATTTCCACCGGTTTCAACAAACTCTCCCACTGCTTTCAACTTTAATTCAGTCACCTCGCTCGCTTCTCTTTACATTGCTGCAAGTAAAATTAATTTCATTCTTCACATTTCTACATACATGACCAACGTTTTTTTTTATTGAAACATGAAAATTGAATTTTATACCCGAATTTAATTCCTATACCGAGATCAAATGCCGGGTGGCCTTCAGGTGTTTTGTACAATTTCCAGCTCCGGAGCAAAATGAACGTAGCAGAAGACTGAAGACGATGCGCTCCCGACGTCGGAGTGACGTCACATTATGTCATCTCATGTATTTTTTCGGTGCAATGTCGTAATGTAATAATTATGTATTTATGGCCTAATGCTGTAATTTTGTGATGTCGTTGTATTATCGTTGTGTGTTAGCCAATCAGGGCCCACTTCGACAGCAGGGACGACAGGGACTTATGTTCATTCGTGTGAGAGTTTGGAGAAGTAAAAATCAACATAAATAAAAAGTGTATTCTTGTGCAATATTGGGCCATTTATTTCCCTGCATACGAATATACACAATTTAGGACGCCTGCCATCACTTCTAACACGTACAATGAACTTGACAGAATGGGAAAGGAAGGCGGTTTTGGCAATTTTGTGGGTCCTGACTATCATAGGGTCGATACCGGAAGTTGAAGGTCTAAGTGATACTTTTTATGAATATACAGCAGATTTAATGTGTTACTTCAGATCTGAATGCTGCCGTGAGCCCTCTGTAAGGAGAAACAGTGCGGTCAGGAGTAAGTAAAAGAAAGAAGAAAGTTTGTGAAATGGGATTTTGAAGGAGATTGTTTGTTGGAGTAATAGTTAAGTTGAAAGATATCTAAATAGATTTGTTATTATTGCAGTACTTCAAACAGCTTTAAAGACGGAATTCTATGGACAGCATATAGCAGCGGATGTTGTGTTGAATGCATTAGATGCTCATTTGAGTGATGACGATCCGAAGAAGCCCCTTGTGCTCAGTTTTCATGGATGGACGGGATCCGGGAAGACTTTTTTAGCTTATTTGATCATCAAGGCTCTTTTTGACAAAGGGCTGAAGAGCAAATATGTCAAGAAGTATTCTGCTTCGATACATTTTCCAAACGTGGAGAAAGTTTCTGTGTATAAGGTAAGATCAGAGTTGATGTAATTGCTCGAATAGTTCTGCGCTCTGGGAAAGCTTAGAGTGTTTTTCACACGCAACTTGCCCTAACACAATGCTGGCTTTTCTTTAAGACTGAGTGATACAAGTGAAAGGCAAAACTTAATTAATTTTACAGCTAGCAACTTAGCTTTTATTCATTAGCAAACCAAAGTAAGTAAATTCCGTTGCAAAAAAACAAGAGTCAATTTCTCTAAAATTATTCCAAAACAAGAACAACATCCAGAGCGGTACT